>CM060948.1:305447177-305607010 GCA_030765055.1 Mantis religiosa | reverse complement strand
TGTATTTTATTTAAAATTTGAATTTATTCGAACTTTTCCAAATTCACTACATTTTCCAAATAGAAAGTCTTTGTTCGTTTTCTTTCCTCTTGGCAATGCTGATAGAATAGAATTTTAAAGCTAACAGATATAAACTAGCTCTTTCAATTGTTTGACTACCGCTTAACCCCAATATGTTCTGCTACTCCCATTCCACCTATAGGAAGGTATGTGATATAAAGATTTTACATACACACCCGTACACACGCTCTTATATATCTTATATAAACTAGGGTTTCTAATAATGTTTGTGGAAGAGTAAGTTGACAAAGCCATGTGAAGAACCCAAGGACCTGGTAGAGAATGTAAGAATATTGAATGTTATCCAAAGGGTGGTACAGTTAAGAAAATGATTTCTTAAGAAGCTAAAGTACTAACTATACACAAATTTACTTTGAAGGCAATTTATATACCTTTTTGTGAGGTTTAATGTAATATGCTAAACAATTTACGAGATAATGAATGGATTATAGATCTGGTAGTAGTATAAACTTAAGCGGCATAGGTCTTTCAATTAATCTCCTCTTAATGCTTATGTACCTATAAAATAGCCAGAAATAGAGTGTCAAAATTCTTGCCTTAGGTGTATATTATTCTTCCGTGTGTGTCTGTTTGATATATTAGTGTGAAGAAAGAGAGGGATAGAGATACTGTAACGGAGCTGTGTTCACAGGGGTGAGAACCGACTGCATATACAAATCTGTCCATGAGCCTTTAAACTCTGCTCTCTCACTCACTCTCTCACTCAATCACTCGCTCACTCTTTCACTCACTCACACATTGTAAGGTTTAACACTTGAAGCGACCTATACAACTATGTAATTCAGACCTGAAGGCTTCAGAACAACCCGTTGTCTGGAGTATATACAAATTCTCTCGTTATTCAATTCATAATGCATATCTTTTTGCCTTTTGAAGCTAAAACCTTTCAAGAAGTTGCTCTGTTGCCCTTACCTAAATATTACCAAAGTTTTAGTTCCAAAGAATGAATGTTATGTACTGAATACATAGTGAACATATATGCATGAATACGTGTGTAAGAGATTCTTCGAATACCCTTAGATACACATTATTTAAGTTTTATTTTCAAATAATAAAATGTTCATGCAGTCACGCAAGGGCAGTGCACTTTAGTGATCTAACGATCCACCTAAAACATCCTCCCCAAACTGTTTATAGCATATTTCTTAAATGTTGTCACGAACCCATATCTAAGATCACGCGGCTTGTTTACACAAAAAAGAACTGATAGGCGGGTAGTGTGAAACCCAAGTTCCGGCAGACAAGATAACATGCAGATTAAGGTCTGCCGAAACAAACAAACTGAGATAAATGGAAATTTCTAGTTACTTCTGGACTGATAGAGATAATTCTGTTTGTGGTTTATTTTAGAATGATCTAGAAATTATCAGGAGATATATAAGCGACTGTTACAGGCCTGCCGGACAGTTGCAAGTTGTCAACAGTGAGGAGTTAAGTTGTGAAACAAGAGTTGCAAGTTGTAAATCAGTGAGGTAAGCAGAGCTGAGAGAGTTGTGTAAACTCATGTAACGAGTGTTGTCAACAGTGGAAGTTGAGTAAGCTGTTTGCTACTGTCATCGATCTTGGTGTGGTATATGTGATGTAATGTTGTTACGTGAGAATTGAACAGTGTATTGCTACGGAAATAAAGAGTATTTCGAATATCTACAAATCTGCCTTTCAATTCTACGAAGCGACAAAGTCACAATATCTCACAAGAAATACGACATAGGATGTGTGCGTTTAGTGAGCTATTGTGTAGCTGATTTTTAATAAGCTGTTTATATTAATTAAGGGAATATCACGTCATTTGGTTAGTTATCAAAACCACCCCTTCCATTATAGTGGATGTTCTCCGAATTCTATGTAGTGCCTGCTTTAAATACGACACGAGAATACGCAGTTTTTAATTTCATATGTGAAAATATCAGACAAGTGTCCTCCTAATGCTCGAGCACTACTGCCAACCCAAATTTCCGTTCTCTACTGGAATTAAGTCATGAATGGAACCGCAAAAGTTCGAAGCATGCAGGAGATTCGGAATGCGTTTAATGGCAGTGAACGGAATTATTTATGAAGTAAATGGAGATACCAGACCAAGGCGTTATGCCAAAGGGATGATTCTAGAAGTTTAAACTTCCAAACGATTGCAAGCTCAATTGCATAACGCTTCTTTCAAAATATGTATGTAATAAGATGAAACATTAGGTTTATTTTAGTAGCAACACAGTAGTAAAATTCCAATATGCGCACCAACTTTCAGTTGGTCCACAATGATGTACCTTGACTGCCAACAAACTTTAAAACTTTCCTCGTTGTTGAAAAGTGTGTGTTCTTATTTTGTAAGCAAAACTACAGACTTTAAATGCTACGGATTCTGCAAGTAATGCATTCTGTTTTGCGTTCAATAAAACATACAGATTACTGAAGCTGGTCCTGGAAATGTATGCTCCTGACAGATTCTATGATTCCACAACCTCATTATATATAAAGTTCTATAATACATATCTTACCTTATTCATTAAAACTTAAAACTTAATCAACATATAATTATTAAGTAATATGTTGGGACTAAATTATGAGATTAATTACTTTTATTAAGCAATTAAAAGTGACACCAGAATAGACCACACACATAATATGCTTTATCCCAGGTAATGTGTTCTTTTATGTGTTACGATCAAATGCCTCCTCAAATTTATATTTAAAATAACTACCATACTACCATACAGCTTTTCAAATTATGTTCTGTATCTTGGGAATGTGTTATTTTTTGCGTACTAGCAGGAAGTCTGACTAATATTTTCGGTTTCAGAGTACCACTTCCTAGCCTATTGCAAATTTCTTTTAACTCCTCTTTTGTTAACTATCATTGATTAATGAAATCATTTAGGTTTAACGCTTCCTTTGCGTAGCTTAAGACCCGTCATGGCCTTTGAAGTTCCACGTTAGTACGAGGGATGTTCAGTAAAGAATGATCACATTTTTTTTTTTGACAACGCACACTTAGTCATCCTCAGAATTTTGATGATCCTTCTCAAAATAGTCTAAGCTGAATGCGATGCACTTGTCCCAGCGTTTCTACCAGTCTTTGAAGACATGCTGGAAACCATTTTTGAGAGATCCTTCAAAATCGCCTCCGCAAATAGATAGATACCTTGGAACATAGGATTGCCTATTGCCAACAGGTGCATCATATCCGGATGGTGCTCAGAGCCTTTATTAGAAAATGGTGCTAGCCGGAGTTTCCACTATGTTTTCGAAGGCTACAGAAACTGAAATTCAGTTTTAAAACCACGTCACTCCACAGATGTCCGATCTGGTTTGTAATGGGAACATTACACTGGATAATTCAGAAATATGCTAGAAATGTGGCATTACAGAGGGAATGGTTTGATTTCCTGCGAAAGGAACCACTGGGCTCAGTGGTTCTATGGAGCCCTACATCACCCGATTTGAGCTCCCTTAGACTGGTTCAGAAGTCAACTTCCATCCCAACACCCAGACTGGCTGCTTTCACTGAGCGCAGACAATCTTTAGCAATACCATTTTTCTCGCCACAAGTTCTTAGAGCTTCAGATAGTTAGGCAATCTTTTGCAGCGACTATCCTCTTCAAATGGACGCAGGAGGATATACTAAGAGTCTCAAAAGTTACTATTGTGAATACAATTGCATGTATGAAGTGCTGATTAACTTTTACAGCATTTAAAACTCTCATATACAATTATTGTTAGATACAGTAAATATTGTTACGTTGTGGGTTCGTAGAATTAAAAGGCCGAGTTGCAGAAATTAAAAATCTCCTTTATTTTCGTAGAAATACTCTTATACATTACAGCAGCATTAGGTTACCTACACCATCAGTCTACAAGGTCGATGACAATAACAAACTGTGACAGCTGATTACATTAGCTTTCATAACAACAAAACTCTTGTTAAACAACAACAACTGTCCTGCTGGGGTGTCACAATCCTTTTTACATGTCCATTCATAACTCGAGAACGTTCACGACCAAACAAGAAAAACAACCACTCTCCGTCAATCGAGATATCTCTAGAAACTTCGAGACATGAAATCCTACCTGTGCCGGCGAGTCATTTTTCTAAGGTAACATTGTTTGCCGCCTCTGTGATCACTCGCCGCGTTATCGTTAACTGCTCATGCAGCTCGTGAAACATTATCCGCCGTCTATTATCTATTAGTGCCGAAACGTTTATGCCCAGCGCCGCGACAATATGTAGCGTGAATTGAACTGAGTTTCTAGTCAGTAAGCTAGGAGCGGTGTTAATGTACATTAGTGTAAGATACTGAATTAAATGAAGATTATAAACTGTTTTATTCATCTTCATTTTGAGATGGCTGTGGTGCTCTTCATGAACTCTTGCTGCAAATACAAACTAAATAAACTGTATTTAAGGCCATTTATACGGAAATGATAGAAAAATGCCTCACATGGAGACCGCCTCTTAAAGGTTTTGAATATCGCTTAACCCTAGACCAGTGGTGTCTTAATTTCGACGCGGTCGTCGCGTAGTATATAATATATTTTATATATTATAGCATTCATATCTACTACGAGGCAAAGCGAGAATGCATAACGCAAAAAATTCTAAACACAGAAGTTTACGTAAAGATACCGCTCATAAACCGCGAGTCCAGTGTAGGTACACTCCGTTCAGATACAATCATATCTTCCTGACAGCAAAGTGCCATACATCGGCAGGTGCGAGAAATCATATATAACGTGATTAATTATTGTGATAAGGAGAAAAATAGGGGAATCAAATTCCCTTTGTGATTACTCAGAGGTAATAGCGATGATTTGTCTAGGTACTATATAACTTTAATCCTCTAAGGTACATTTAAATCAAAGGCAATAGAACTGTTATTAATTTCATTTCCGTGACATGTTTTACACAACGCTTATCATTCGTATCTATGTCGGAGAGGGAGGTTTATTTTACATAATGTGATGTAAACCAAAACTACGAGTATTGTGATATACTCACTTTGTTTAGTGAGTTCAAGTCGCCGCAAGACGTCCGGCTCCTTTTGGCTGGATGGAAATCTTGGTAGTAGTGTTTCTACGAAAACAAATGGTAGCTGTGATCCAGCCGGCCATAAAAGGATCTGGAGCTGGCTGGCCAGGAGATGCTGGATTGACCTTCGCTTTTGTTACATCTCTCCGCGCCTGCGGAATATTATGTTGATTGTGTTTAGTTTGGAATAAAACGGGTATGTGGATTTCAGAAAGAATTGTGTATTTGATTGTGAAGTGCCCCGTATATTCTAGGTTTTAGTGTGGGTAATTTACCTCTTACTTTATGAGTTGTGTTCCCCAGTGGTATCCTTGGGATGGTTTAACCATTTGGTTCATAAAGGCATATTGAAGTATTTCCAGGGATATCACAATATGTCGTTACTTTTATTTATAAATTCATTCAGATTCATCTTTATTAAACTGACGTAAGATTGTATATTATAAGTATTGCAATAATATTATCTAAAATTACACAATCATAATTTTGTATAGCTTAACATTGTGGTGAACTTTAATTATCTGGTTTATATTACGGCAATTCGCTATTTGTACAGACTGATCACGCTTCAGAAAATTAGTTGTTTTACCACATATACCAACAATTACAGACATTTAATACCAAGAGTTTTTCCTTAAAGACATTTCACCAGAAGACTAATAGAATTGATAATTATTAGGGAAAGGAATAGATTACTGAAACAAGAAGCTCGAGATTGATGATTTGTGTACGCTAATAGCGACGACAGTGAGACATCTTTTTGTGACAGAACATTTCTCATGATGTTTGCCAGTTGAGTAAATTACCTTTATACAAATTATTCCCATTGTACAGATTAATCACGCTAGACAATTGGTTATATTACCGCTACACCGTTACCATAGTTATTTAATAACAAACGTAGTAAACAATAAGTTGGTTTTCTCTCTTTTTCCGTTTTGAAAACTATAAAAGAAAGGGCTGTATAGCCTTATTTTCATTATTTGGAAAATATTACAATAAATAACTACGTCGGTACATATTTAATGCATTTATAATCATTAAGATATTCTTTTTGTCATGCACCCGTGTTGCGTATAATACAAGGGGCGTCCAGAAAGTAATTTATGTTTCAATTTATCGCCGCTGCAGCGCTGCGATCGCAGTTCCGCACATGCGCGGTAGACGCTCTGTATCAAGGAGAAGGAACGTGCGTCATTGGGAGATCGGTGTCAACCAAGTACGCTTTGTTGTGCTTGTTTACAATGTCGATGTTGATTGAAAATCCCGCCGCTTGTGAAAACAGATCTGTGATTCGTTTTCTGAATGTTAGGAAAGTGAAAGCCATTGAAATTTATCGGAAAATTTGCGATGTCAAAAGGTGTTGTTTCTTCACGACAACGCACGAACACACACTGCAAATTGCGACGGAAAACATCCTACAGGGATTTGGCTGGGACGTGTATGACCACCCCCCGTACCGCCGTGACCTCGCTCCTAGCGACTTTTATCTATTTTTTTTTTTTCATTTAAAGTCTTTCCTTGGTGGTCAACACTTCAACAATGACGAATAGTTGAAATAAAATGTTTCCAACTGATTGAAAACACAGGCGGAAAACTTCTATGAAGAAGGTACACAAAAACTTGTACCTCGCTATGACAAATGCCTGCAAAATTTCGGCAGTTATGTCGAAAAATAGATTAAGAGTTGTAGAATTTTGTGCAATAAATAATTTTTCTGTATCTGTACGTAATTTAACTTTATTAACAAACAGAACTTACTTTCTAGGCGTACGTCCTAATTTTCTATCTTTACATACCTGACACGCCGCTCGCAAATGCTCCATTTGTGCTTCGTCCCTCTCTGTACGCGAACTTACACTCTTCTTATCAACAGAAAAGATAAAGGTTGCAGTGCTGGTCTCTGAAGGTCAATACGCCTCAAAGCTTTGTGGAGTACTACCAAGGTGTAACCTACTAATTTACACAAAGGAAAATACTAGAAGTTATTGAAGAAATAGTTAATAATTTTAGAAATTCAATTTCTAAAATATTCCTGTTGGACTGCAATTATTATCCACTTGAAATTTTACTTCTTTCAGTTAAGTGATGTGATGCTTGTGTATAATGAATACATCATTTTTGTACCAAAAATACGTAAAAGGAAGTGACTAAGCTAGGTTACAGTACCAAGAGAGTAGGTAAAGTTTCCTTACATTTTGTAAGCCCATATAACAGTTTAATGATTTTTTTCTTGTAATTTACGTTTTCCAACATTAAGTCATATCAGACGATGCATGAAATTGATGAAATAATGCTCAAATGTATCCGGGAAACATGGATCTTAGTTACCCGACATTCGTCTATCAGGATAAGGAAAAACCCCGGAATAACCTTATCCTGGTAACTCACCCTAACCGAGATTCGAACTCGGGACCTCTTGAACGTGAGGCAGACGTGCTACCACCACGCTACCGAGGCGGGCCTATTGATTTTTATGTGTGCATATTTATTTATATATTACAGAAGTTTTCAGTGCATAAATGCATACAGAGATATTAAAGACATTGTTAGAGCATAACTTTCTGATCCTTCATATAAGCTTCTTTGCATCGGCAACTGGTAAATAGAGTCCAGAGGATTCTATAGGTTATACTTTTAACGTTTGAATTCAAAACAAGGCTGCATCAGCAGAAATTTAAAATTACTTTGCAAATTTTACACGTACCTATGTATATACTTAATGTTATCCACAGTTTGAAACAAACGTTTGAGACAATCGGGCTACTATTGCACAATACCTTGTGCCTTGAACACCTGTACCAAATGTAGGGCCTGCTTTTAATGGTCCTCAATGTGTAACATGGGCTACAGCTTCGAACGCCAAATTCATTGTTACTTGTCTTTAACAATGGACACAACGTGTGTACCAAACAGAAAAGATTCGTGTGGGAGCCTGCACATTTTAGAGACCACAATACTTTTGAAATATAGATTTTAATAATTTACTGGCAAGCATTAATACAATGCATATGTGTGTACCCTGTGACAAGTCTTTGCGATCATATTCACTATTATAAAAGAAATTAGTAAAATTCGGGAAAGATATGTAGGTACATATTAAAATATTTATATCAAGCAAACTTTTTTCAACCGTGTTGCGCCAACAAAGAAATATTGAAGTTGAACCATTGTTACCATCCTGATACTACGAAATTTTCGGAGATACTAAAAGTAAACATTTTTTCTATTCAGCTGAGTAATATTTTTGAATTGTAAGCATCTTCATTTTAGCATTAGTGACAAGAATAAGGAAATATAATAAGATCTTCATTTTTATCTTTCCCTTATACGTACATAGAAAGTAGATACTTCATTGTGTCCAGAAATTCGATACCGGATTGGACTATAAATACATGTTTTGAGGTACCCTGATTCTAGAAAGAAATTTTAGAGAAAATAACGGGTGTGTATGTATGAGTTTGTATGTGTACAAAGTAACTTAGGAACGAATATATGCTTATATATTAAACTTGGTATTTAAGATCAAAACCTTTCAAGCACACGATTTGAATATTTTCAATAAGACCGTCCACCTCAAACAGTATCAGCCTGAGCCCATACCCTGCCCCTTACGACTGTGCAAGCCACAAACAACCACAAATAACGCAGGATGTAAACAAGCGGGTTCTCTCACTGTATGATGAAATAGAGGAGAACGGCTGTGAATGTATAAACAACCAATTCCCTGGTATATTAAGTCTTTATTTGTTGAACTTTACTCACATCATAAACATGTCATGCCTACTCAACTCAAAAGTTTTCTTTCTTTTTGTTTGTTTGACTGTTACTTCCTTGGGAACCTTACTTTTACGTAATCCCAAAGGAAAATAAACTCTTCCAAAGGTAACAACAAACTAATGAAACTAAATATTGTATATCACATCAAAATAAATCCACTTTATCCGTCTACCCATATAAATACTGAATAACCTAAAAATAAGTTACAAGATTAACACAACAGCTAGTATTCAAGAAAAATTAAATAACAATGGGAATCTCGGCTATAGCAAATAAAACGGGGCAAACCCTATGGCGAATGTTATGGCGAACTAACCAAACATGAAATGGCAGGATGTAGTTAACAGGCATAAAGCCAAAAGTGGTAACTGCACAAAACAAAGATACAGACGGAAGTAACAAAACGTAGTTCTATATAAATTCATATAAACTTCTATTACATTCTGTATGAAATGCTACATAGAAATTCTAAATCAAAATCTATATCAAAATATGATATAACAATTCATTGTAAAACCTATCTCATTTTATCACTGGAATTCTACACTCAGACGCCCAAGTACTTCATAAATAGCTCTCCCCAAGTTAACTGGATCTTGCACCAGGCAGCTCAAAATTCGATATTCATGATACCGTTACAATAAATATACAAACATGTGTGGCACCAGAACAGGAACAAGAATAACAGATAAATTCCCTTAGTAGATATTAAAGACGGAGGAAACCCCCGATCCGGAAAACATAACAGATTATTTTACTATAATTCTGCAGTAAAACCTCTCAAGGAAGGCATAAAACTGTCGCAACTTACCCAGTCGACAAATAGCATAAAGCCCCAAGGTCCCGCGAACACAAGCCATAAACACACTCTCACTTTCCCAGGTCACCGACAATAACCCCGCCAAGAACTCTCTCGATCACCGACCAGCTAGGCACCAAGGCCACGGCCAATCAGCAAGCGGCAACGAGTCCCGGGAAAGGGAGCGCTCAGAAATGTACAGCGGAGCAGACCAGAGAGTACTGCAACGTGGTGAAAAACGGAAAAACCAAAAGATCGCCGAGGACCACTGTTACATGAAAAAAATGTTTCCAAATTTGCTTGTTTTCTCAAAAATGTTTTTAACGATTTTGCTTAATACATTTCCCTGCCAAATGGAATGTATGTGCGTCTTCAATTATCCAGATATTTTCCAGCCTTTGAAGTGAGTCCATTCTGAAGTAGTTTACATAATTGGTAAGTTGTAAATATAGATAAAAGTTTTCCTAAACAAAGATGTAGGTATTGCTAAAAAAAACATAGTTTATATCAAATAATTTCTGTGGCTGTAGCTAATTTCAAATACATCTTGTTATTAGTTTGCAATTTCTGTACATGTCCTTAAATAGTAAGTCGTTATTCCTTTTTTTCTGGGCGTGCAAAGGGAATAGAAGTCAAAGCATCACAAAGTTACATAATAGAGACCAGCTCTTAAAGAGTTTAACTATTCCTTGAGCTTAAGGGATTCTCCAATTCTAATTGTGCCGATAGAGAATTTCATTATAATTTATAAGTGCATATACTTACACCTTCGTGATTGCCAGTAGATCTACTCCGTATGAGGCTTGGGCATGCTTTCCAATATAGGAGACAACTAAAGATTTTATAGAAATATCATAATATTTAAAGCTGAGCTCATCATTTGGGATCTGCAAGATGTCAGCAGAAAATTTACGTTAGTAAGCTATAAAATATTGTATTTACGACAAAATGCTTTTTAAGAAGCACCTGCATCTAACTCTTAGTTTATAGCATTAATTTGATGAACTGATGTGATCAAGTTTCAGATCGACCTACTCCCAACAGCCATGAGGCGATTCATGAACGACTACAACAAAATATTTGTATGAATCCTGCCAGTGTTAACATATACAGTTGTTAAAAAAATTACATGAATAAACAAAATGAATTAGCTCCATTGCTGTTTCGAGCCTATTAAGTATACAGATATTCCAAAAAGTATTCGTCTAATCATACCACATAGAATGTAACAAGCATAATCAGCAAAAATATCCATAAGAATCGAACATTAACTACTTCCTTACATCGGTTGATATCTAGATTTAAAAATCAAACTCTATTTGTGTTCATATATTGCTCAGTTAGTGAACAGCTCTACGTTATTTATAATCATATCCCATTTGATATCAAACAAATATTCGTCAGGTAAACAAGATCCCAGGTATGGTGCCTCGCTGACACACAGCCCTTTCCTTTTCTTATGCAGTTGTGCTTCATCCTGACAGTTTCATCTCTGTTTTCAAAGTCTTTGAATGTTATTTAAGTAATATGGATCGAAAACATCCTGAAACTACAAAAGAAGAGAGAGGAATTTGCATCAGGATATTTAAAAAAGGAAATCATTTTCGAGAAATTGGAGAAACCATTGAGAAACCTACTAGTGCAGTGAAGACTGTTATATACATGTTTGAAAAGAACAAGTCTTAGGAAAATCAATCAAGAAGCGGTCGTCCTGCAGTTCCATCCAAGATGGAGAAACGACAGTTACTTAGAAAAGTCAAGAAAAATCCTAAACTAAGGCCTCCAAAACTTGCTATTGTAGTTCAAACACGCACAGGAAGGTCCGTTTCTGCATAAACTGTAAGAAACGTGCTTTATGAAGCTGAGTATGGAGTGATGATGATGATGACGACGACGACGATGAAGATGATGATGATGCTGATGGTGGTGGTGGTGGTGGTGGTGGTGGTGGTGGTGGTGGTGGTGGTGGTGGTGGTGGTGGTGGTGGTGGTGGTGGTGGTGGTGGTGGTGGTGGTGGTGGTGGTGGTGGTGGTGGTGGTGGTGGTGGTGGTGGTGGTGGTGGTGGTGGTGGTGGTGGTGGTGGTGGTGGTGGTGGTGGTGGTGGTGGTGGTGGTGGTGGTGGTGGTGGTGGTGGTGGTGGTGGTGGTGGTGGTGGTGGTGGTGGTGGTGGTGGTGGTGGTGGTGGTGGTGGTGGTGGTGGTGGTGGTGGTGGTGGTGGTGGTGGTGGTGGTGGTGGTGGTGGTGGTGGTGGTGGTGGTGGTGGTGGTGGTGGTGGTGGTGGTGGTGGTGGTGGTGGTGGTGGTGGTGGTGGTGGTGGTGGTGGTGGTGTTTAAGGACGCACAACTGCTAGGTCATTAGCGCCCTCCAGTAAGTAGTCAGTTTAAAAAGCCAAGTAAAAGACTAAAACCCTAAACAACAATCAATGAAATAAAAAAATAAAAAGATAAAACATCCGCACAACGGTGTAGCAAAGACTAAAATAGAAACTGAAATCATAAAAACAGGAAAAGGCTAAAAAGGTTATAAAACCAAAGTTGTTGGGGCCTAAATTCTAAAACTTATAGATAAAACGAACGCTAAAGCTGTGTTCATCGCCGTCTCGTCATCCGCGAGGATCTCAGCCAAGCTGGCCGGCAGCTGGAGAGATGTACAGAGACCTGCTAGCCTAAAACAATCTAAAAATACATGGTGCACAGACAGTTCAACACCGCAGAGCAGGCAAACTGGAGCCGGTGACCGGTTCAATAAAAAGCTCTGACTAAAATAACAGTGTCCGATGCGCAACCGAGCCAGGGTTACCTCCTCCTCCTGTCGGGATAAACGACAGGAGGTCGCCCAAGGAATCGGAAGGTCCTTCACCGATCTCAGCTTGCTGCCACGCAGAGCAGACCACTCATCGCGCCAGCACGAGAGCGCCTCCCTGCGCACAAGCCGAAAGTCCTGCGCGTTAACCAGATGGAGGGTATAACTTGGTGTTGTCTCCCGCCTTAGCCGCCGAATCCGCCATTTT
This sequence comes from Mantis religiosa, assembly GCA_030765055.1. Taxonomy (NCBI): domain Eukaryota; kingdom Metazoa; phylum Arthropoda; class Insecta; order Mantodea; family Mantidae; genus Mantis; species Mantis religiosa. The sequence goes on along the minus strand of CM060948.1, from coordinate 305,594,320 downwards.
GTTTCCCTCCAGGCCCACGTGACCAGGAACCCATGCGCACACCACGCTGACGCCAGGGGCGTGCAAGACGTAAAGGGCATTCTGGATACGCTGTACAAGGTGGTGATGGTTGTACAGCTCACGAAGGCTCTGAAGGACGCTCAGGGAGTCGCTGAGGATAAGGCTGTCACCCAACCTTCTGCGGCGAACATATAAAATGGCTCGGTATATTGCATGGAGCTCCGCTGTGTAAATAGAAGTGCTGCCATGGAGACCGAATGTAAAGGGTTCGCTGAGTATGGAGGCCGAGCATCGCGTAAAAACCATACACTAGTAAAGTCAACAGAAAGAAGCGAGTTGCTTTTGCAAAAGAACATAAATACGATGGGTTTGATTTCTGGGAAAAGGTTGTATTTACTGACGAGAGTCAATTTGAGCTATTCAAGTCAAAAGGGCGAGTAATAGTGTAGAGAAAAAAGGAATTGTGAGCCTGAGGAGAAAAACATAACAACTTCAGTTAAACATGGAGGCGGTTCAGCTCTTGGCTGGGGCTGTATGAGTACAAATGGTGTGGGCGATTTGTGGTTTTTTGATGGAATTAGGTACGATAAGGTTTATATAAACATCCTAAAAACACATCTGTCCAGAAGGTTGAATAATATGGCTCTTTCTGAGGATTATATTTTCACGTAAGGTAATGATCCAAAACACACATCTCTAGATGCAGGGCTATGGTTGCTGTATAATGCTCCACGACGGAGGACAACACCAACACAATCCCCAGACATGAATCCAATAGAGAACTTGTGAAGTATACTGGACAAAGATATTAGGAATCATCAGATATCTAATATAAAGAACCCAATAACGCTCTACTAGAGGAATGGCGTAAAATTACAGTGGAAAAACACAATCTTTGGTGAAATCCATGCCAAGGAGAATGCAAGAGATTATAAAGAGGAATGGAGGGCCTACTAAGTACTAACCGTAACATCCTACACCATTTTCAGTATGCAGACGAATACTTATTTTGCATTCTATATTGCATATCTTTACTTTTGAATGCATAACTTTGTTTATGTGAATAGATACTATGTTTCTTTATTGTATTCTCCTTTTCATTAATCAATAAATAAGACAGTGTCTCAGCTGTAACTTATTTTGATGATTTTACACTACCCATACATCCGTAAACATAAACTAATGCATTAGACGAATAGTTTTTGGAGCAACTGTACATAATAATAACCCATGGAGTGACAGCCCATAGAGGGCCACGGCCTGCCTACCTAACTGCCGGCCTCACACCCACATACACAAGGTAAACGTGGGTGATCATCAGTGCAACAACTTTATTCACCAAAACTAGTAAGTTTGCTACGCCGAGATCATACAATGAGGTTTGTTTACAAAGAACTGAGGGTGAGAGAAGGTCGTCTGTAGAGCACGCTACACCTGATTCCGACCTTGGCTACGTACAGTCAGTCGACCATAACAAGCAGAGGCTATTGACTAAGCGGGTATATATGAATAGTATGAGAAAGTCCCTAAGCTCATTCATTCTCTTTTTGTGAACAGATACACAAGCCTATTGAAATAACATTGGTTAAATTTTAATTATAGTCATCAATTTTATTACAATATCCAACTACGTATATTCGTAATATCTCAAATTTGAAACTTGTACTATTTTCTGACAAAATATTTTTGTATTGAGAGAATGTTCTCTTTATATCACATATTGTGATTGGAGTATACTTGAAGTAGTCTATATTTGAATCTGTGTTGCTTCTTAAACAATTTCGCACTTTACAAAGTTTCGAATATAATGGATTGTTTTAAGAACACATTGTAATTTTTGTTTAACACAATTACTATTAGTGTCATCAGGGACATCGTTAATTTGTTCACAAACCTTTTCCACTGCCATTAAAGCAGCACACATTTCAGTATTCGAAGTCTCACCTCCGACCCTCCCTCGGAACGTGACTGTTGGATCGCGAGGTTCCATAGGTCAGTGTCTCGGAACCAGCATCCGCCTCGTTTCAGTGTTTTGGTGTCCACAGTTCCTGCCCTAGTGATCATCCACCGACACGGGGAGGAAATGTGGTCAGCATCTTGGCACTCCCAGCCAGAAAGATGGCTTCTTTGTCCAGGGCCGCTTACATATCGTAAGCTTCTCAATTTCCTCACGATGATGAGTGGGCACTGGTCCTACACCCGGGACTTAAAATCCGCAAGAAGTGGGATCGATCCTGGACAGCATTCCATAGTAGGGAATTAAAGCATGATGCCTTGACCCACTACGCCACGGTGCAGGACCTATTAAGTATAACAAAATAAATTAATATACTGCACTGTAAACCTTTGACATTCAAGGAACAAGCATCATATTATTTTGTATGTTAAATAGTTCTACACAGATTAGGTATGCATGGTGATTTCGCGGAATGTATGTCTCACGGATAACGAGATTTACTCCTATAAAATTAATGACTTATAGAATTAATCAATTCCATATTTTGTAAAGGTATTTTTAACTTGCAGTGAGAGATTAGCTCACCTTATATGAACTTGTTTAAACACTTTGTGGCAAGTTTCTTTTGATATTCGCATCTAAAAGTACATCATATATGTACCTATGTCATAAGATACACTAAGTATAAGAAGGTGATCTTGCTTTTAAAACCTCCGGCCTAGGATGGGACATACTTTGTTGTATTATTTCACTGTCTTACATTTTACAGATTATATTAATGCACCTGGAAGTAATTTCTTCTGCTCTTACAATAAAGAAGCAACAATGATTTAAAGAGGTAATTGCACACATGTAGAAATGTAAGTATCACAATAACTGGAAACTAAAATTATTGGAGAAGTCATTTTGTTGAAACTGGGGTTTGGCGAAAATTAAATTTGCCAGTAAGTGCTATCCGAAAATGCGCAATAGCTGAATAATGAAACATACAATCAAAATTTGTTACTTAGAAACCGTAATACCTTTTGAAGAAAGTAGAATTTTTATCATCTGTCCTCCAGTGATGTCAATCATATAGATTCACAATTCATATACATTAAAAGTGTCTTATAGTTGTTCATAGTTGATTTTGAAACAGTATTCTAGTTGTTAACAAGTGTTTTTAAAACAATTATATTATCGTTATATCCTTATATTCGATTATATACTATGTTCATTTATATTCTTCGCGTATTATGGATATTGCTTCTTTAAAAATGCTTGTCTTGGAGCCTTTATATTTGAACAGGTATAAATGAAAATGCAATATTTTTTCCATTCTCTTATTATCTATGAGAATCTTCTATACTTGGTAGAATTAAAATCCAAAGAAAGGTTTTGTAGGTAGCTTTGAAGTATTTAGACGTTGCGCTACTAGTTCCGAACAGAGGGTCTCTGATAATCCTTTCTTGGGATATTGGACTTCTCAGAAAAAAAAATAATCTATTTTTCATAAATTGCATGTCTTTCTAAATTTGTGTATATGCTTGTTTTAGGTCACTTACAAAGTGTAGGCTCTAATGCTGCAGTACTGTTTTTCCTATTGAAGGATAAAATGTATATTCTCCTGCTGGAATCGTTTATAAAAATACAATGAATTTCTCCATGCAGTACCCATTGCAATTGTTGCAACACTTGAGTTTGATGTCCCAATTCTGTTGAGACGATTGTTACTGACAAACAATTGTCATAATATCGTTGGGTTTCTACTCCAGAAGTACCGCAACGTTGTTCTAGTGTTTCTGCTGTTTAGGTCAACCGGTACGTTCTTCCGTGTACGATCTTCCAGCTATTATATTGACATGTTTACTATCATTATATATTCTGTAGAAGGTACAAGATACAAGTGCACATACATGAATTAGCATTGGGACATTATGCATACAAGCTCATTCTTTTCCTTTTACAAGAGAGGAGAAAATCTAGAACTCAAAAAGTGGAGTTCCCATGATGCCTTTAAACTTTCTTCCGTTTTTTTATACCACAACCAACATTGCACTATTGCTGGATGTGGCAGCAGATCTACCTAACTCTAAAGCCAGATTGAACAAAAGTTTGTAATATATGCGAGATGACTACTACTGTTTGGGAAGCAATGTTAAATCAATAATGTCTGCTTAAACTATTGAACCCACCCGCCGTTCTACATAGTATTTTCTTTATTGTCGCCTCTGGTGCCATCCCCTATCATAGTCACAGATCCATTATTAAACACATCTACTGTCTGTCAAACTGTTCATGTCCTGTGGTAGTTACACAATCTGTCAGCAAGTCGGTAAACAATTCCAGTTGCATTATGATATCTGATGCTACACACAGTATCCTAGCTGCGCTTATGATGGTAATGCCAACTTTGGAATATGTATTCTCATTAAACTTGTACCTCTATTTTGAAGAGTTAAATTCAGACGTAAGCGGCAAAACAAATGAGACCGCATGGTTACAGCAATATTGCCATTTCAGACACGTCGTGTGGATACGTGGTCGTTAATTGGATGTATTTACTCTCCGCCTGACGCTCTTGGCTTCAACTGGCAGCTTCTGTTTTTGTTGTGTAACGTTCAATGACAACTAATGGAAGTAGAGACTAATACCCTGAGAAAAGAGCTGCCTTCAGTTATTTTAGTTTCCTAGATATACACCGAAGAGGGATACCTCACACACAGCGACCTGCATAGACGTGTTATGGCTACCATTAATGGGGAGTAAGGGTTAAAGTGAAAGACCAGTAGAGGACTATAGGCTAGAGAAGTACAGGACACAAAGAGGCGCAGAAGTCTCTAGCTGGAAGACCCAGCTCACTTCTGGAGCTGTTCAGAGAGGTCGACGAGCAACCTTTACTACTAGGAAACTTTCTGATGATCAAGGGGAATAAATATTCTTTCCTTGAACAAAGCATCAGCGCCATCTTTCCGGCACAACCACACGTTGCGATAAGAAAACAGAATCAAATGAAAACAAGGGGCAGCGTAACGTTATAGCACGGAAACCGCCAGTTTTGGACCTATCGACCAAGCTAAACCAATGAAGTGAAGTGTTGACGAAATTAATTTGGGCACCTCTACGGAGCCATCTACGTTATTGGTTGTGTGTAATTGTTACACCCAGTGAATTTATTGGTGCTCTAAGTGGTTCATTTTCTTCTAAACAAATGACACAATTTGGCGTCGTGTGGCAGAATTCATTGATTTGATTTGATTTTTTTGTATAATTTCCTTGCCGTAATTCACCCTCCATTATGTCATTTAACCTACTGGTAAACGTTATAATTAAACGCGAAGCGTAATTACGATCTCCATTGCCTATTTTCGAATCTGAACCTTTCCCTTCAACGCGCATAAAACAAATACCCTGCACTTCCTCTACCATTTCAGCTTTTGGTAGCACTCTCTTAACCTATTGGTACTCTGATATTATATTTGTAAGTGTGATGTAAACTTTGTTGTGGTCAATAGTTCTGAAGTGTTTATACAAGTATCGCATTCTGATTTGTGCACATGTCAAGAGAATTTGCACTGTACATATTTCAGACTGAACGCTAGCCTGCAAGACTCTAGAAATTAGGAATAACTCAGATTTCCTTAGACTTCCTGTACAAAAGTCTCACTCCTACTTCACAAATATGGAAGAATTCCAGTGGCATTTGGCTAGTACTTACATAAAATACAAATAGAATGTCTTCACTGACATGACTCTCTATTCATTCAAGTGTTACTAAAAATACTCACTATACATTTTACTTCATAATAACCCGGATAAACGTTTGTAGAATTATTTTACTCTGTGTTATTATAAATATAACGGAATAGCATAATGCAGTACGCCTATGCGATAGTTATTTATTTTAAGACCCTGTCGGTGTCTGAAGGATTTCACATTCCATTCTCTTTGCATGCCAATGAATAACGTCCTCCTACTTAGGCAAAGTATGGGTATGTATTGGGTAATTAAAACAAACAACAAGAAATATCTACAAATCAATTAATATCACAAAGAAATTCATTTCACATAAGTGATGTGCGTTAACTAATCTTTGTTTCACATAACGTTGCCCCGCTGACATGTATCATTCCAAGTAGAACTACATTCCCCCTCACCCTAATTGGCTTTCGCACCATAGGCCATAGGCGGTGCCTTCCCGTCACATTTAAATCTGCAGTAAACGTCATAATAATTGAAAAGAAGATAGCTAAAATCGTACAAACAAAAATATTAAGGCATGCAAAAATACAAGTTTATAATGAAACTGAGCAAGTTGAAACTGAATGAATGAGCAACGAAACTGAAACAAGTTTATAATGAAAGGCCTTCGGCCTTTTCTACTGGGATGTTTTAAAACCAGCACACATACCTTGCAAAAATGCTTGTCCACAGTCTTAAAAGTCGTGTCACGCCATATTTGTCGTGTGTCTTTCATTCACGCAAGGCTCGTCAAGGTAGTATATTTCGTGATTTGTATTCCAGTACAATCTGATTGTCCTTAAATAACGTCTTCGCCACACCGCAATATCGCCCCTGGGGTGGTAAGTTTTCCTGTTGACTCAATTTCATGTCGCGATTTTCCTATGCATCGAACACTCACACCTGTAAGTTCAGAGCACAGCTGTTCGACTTCTCTCACTGTCAAAGGCGGATTTTTCTCTTTGAGTGCATTAATCACATGCACCACAATTCTTTTTTCGCCGCTTCGTAAAGGTTTTCCCTTGGGATGCTTCAGCGAAAAACTGACGGTAGACTCTGCGATTATACATATAATAAGTACACGCGCAATAAACGATCAATAAACTAATTTAGCTCTCGCACTCGGCACAACACAACTTCGAATGGCAATACATGATTAATCCAGTTCAAAACAAGGTCAGTGATAAGAGTCATATAAACAACTATGTTATCACTACCGCTAAATCACGTGGTATCGTGCCATGTGCTTGAGAGCAAAGGAACCTCCTCTTTCCTTCGTTTAAGAATTAACATGCATTTCAACTCTGTTGCGTAATATATTTAGTTAAAACAGTTACGAAAATATAAATTTGACCATTCTCTTCCAACATATAAAGACACATCGACATGTTAAGTAACGAACTAATTTTTACCGCACATCAGTCTATACTGCAATAGCAGCCAATGAGATGTGATTAGTTCACGTGACCGTTAAGAGATATGGAGCAAGCTTATGTGAAACAAGTATTATATGTACATTTTTGTGTAGTACGATTGTGTCTATCTCGTTTATGAAAGGATCAACCAGAATGAAGAGAAGTCTAGAAGTTTTACCCAGAAATATGAAGTTTCATTTCGCATGTAACTATTTCAAATATGCGATATTTTAATCAAAATAGTTGGTCGTTTTTGATACAATCAAAGTTTTGGAAAATTTTTCCATTTGAAGTACAGTCGAGGTAGAGTATTTTCTTGAAAATCTGAGTATCGTATCTTTAGAGCGTGTTGAATTTAAATACCAAGTTTGGCATCTAGCCGACTATTAAGCTACTCAGACAAAACAGAGTAACATACAGACACACAACCACACCTACGCGCGCATTTCCTCTCCTGTTTAATAAGTAGCAGAGAAAATAAACATCATTAGGCTACAATACGGATGTGTATTTCTTAGCAAAAATAATAGATTTGTACTCCGTAAATTGATGTTTTATATATTGGATAGTAGTTATGAACGGTGTGTATTGGAAAGTCTATGATTGGAATTGTTACTTTATTCTATTCTTATGGCAATTATACTTACTACCGGTGCCGACGTTACCTATTACATTTCTTTGAATTGTGCTACCAGGGTTTTATCACTTACCTTCTTCTCTGATCATGAGTCTGCCACTGAACTTAAAGCCTTAACGTGCACTGGAATCAGAATGTAGAACGTTAGGTCTGCACCATTAATTTGTTTAAAAGTTTGATAGAAGTCAACATTGAACATAAATGACTAAATATTTTAACAGAATATTTCCAACAACTGCAACTTGAACTCCTTAGATAACACATACACGAATAAGCAACTATATATGGTTCAGTACAATAAATATGATGAGTATCCGGCTTAGAAGTGACTTTTTACGTAATTTTGTGTGCTGCTAATCAATTTCATTTCCTTTAAATTTCACATTTAAACATCCAATGCTTCTTAAGGGCTAAAACACATGAGTTTGTGTTACGATATAAGTCCACAATCACTTTTATTTTTTGTGGAGTAAGCAAGGGATAAAAGGATTGATACCGAAACGAAAAGATTGTAATGAGTAAAGAATCGTGATGGATTTCAAAGCAATCGTGCATCTTTGTTACAAAACGTGCCGGCAGGTGCATTGATTTGAATAGTTGTGCTAACAAAAGAAACGTAAGGAACAGTTTTCACAGCAAAATATTCTAAAGGGATAGCTCTTGACTCCGTTTGAAAGGCATTCTTCGGACCCCGAAAAGTATCTTGACCGAGACTAATAATCACAATGGAAATAATAGTCACAAAGGGAGTCTTTGTGTGAAAAGATAGGGCTTCAGAAGTGAAAGCAGTTGTGCCAAGTAAGGACACAGTCCGCGGCGTGAAGGCGATTAAGGCAGTCCTCTTCTTCTGTCTTGGTCGAAGGCAGATCTGAACCGGTGTGAAGATCTGTCGTTTCATACGTAACGAATTAAGTATTCTCGCCTAATAAGCTTTCCACTTACAGTGACTCTAAACAATGATATACTGGTAATTCTTGGTCGGCAAATTCAATTTTGATGTAATGAAAAAAGAAGCCTTCATTAAATCAGTTTTAAACGGGCATTCCAGTGTCATTAGAACCATCCTCATACATATACACGCATACCCTGAGAGTACCTCATTGCTGTAGCCTACGCCACCATCATACTATTATATCGCTTCAGGATCTAAGGAATAACAATAGAAAGGAGTGGAAGAAATGGAATGTAGAATTGAGATGGGGAATGTTTTGTGTGGTATCACTGTTACACCGTCGCAGTACAAGGTGGCAGTAAAACTTGTCCACTGTGTGAGCATCAGGGCATTGATGACTGTGTGTTGGGGGAGTTTTAACTAAAGGCGTAGCTTAACACAAAGCGGATTACAAGAGAAGATAAGAAATGAGTTTTACAGGTTTGCTTATTTTTCTGAATTTACTCTTATCAGTGTATTTTGTTATTTGGTGGCGATGGTTCCATTTTTAACTGATTTTTGTTGACTGTGAGAGGATGAAGGCTACCTATGTAGTTACACCTGAGTATGTGGCTTTATTGAAATTGGCGGCGGTGTTGTAGTTTCTAGAGCCTAATCCGAGGAGGCTGGTTATTAAGTATGTAGGGGGAAAGGTTATAGATATGTTGTTGAAACATTCCAGGAAGTCTTTCTAGATGGTTATAGAGGAACCAAAATGATTGAATGCACTACCTGCAATGTGCTGTCCAGTATAATCCAGAGAAGGGTTTTTGATCGCTTATTGGAGGTAGTGACAAAAGAGCAGAATGGGCTTATTTCGGAAGGTTCAAAGTCCAAGTAGTGCGACATGTCCTTGAATATATCGAGAACTAGATAAGCAAAACGAAATAACACACTTTTGCGGGTTTTTCACCTATAAGAAACCCTTCAGCGGAATAAACAGATATATCTTCATTCAGAAACTATAAACTCGTAGTTGCATGCCCGAAAAGCCAGTTTCTCTGGCTCAAAATTAAATTCTTGGAAACGAATGTAAGAATGTAATAAAAATCAGCGTTGGCCTCCTTGAATCAACAGAAATCACTACTAAGAGCGGTGCAGACGTTTGTAAGATGATATTGTGAATCCGACAATGTTCAATACAGCCGCACATTATGTTCCGAATGTTAACCGCAACAAATGTGAACTGATCCTATATGTAGATTTGCATGTTCACATTAAGTAACTCAAGAGGTTCCGAGTTCGAATCTCGGTCAGGATGAGTTACCTGGATATGGTTTTTCCGGGGTTTTCCCTTATCCTGAAAGAAGAAAGTCGGATAACTCTAAGCTCTACGGAGCCCGGGCTCATTTGAGCATTTAACCCACTCCATTCATCGTCCGATGTGACTTAACGTTGGAGGACGGAAATCACAAAAAGTAACAAATCTTCCTATAAGGAATGCTCAAGAAACCAGAGAAGTTGTCATAAGACAACTACATGCACATAAACTAGAATAAAACCAAAATAAATAAGTTTCGTAGAGGAGTAAAACAATTGTCAAAAGACATCTTCAGGTAATGAAACCAAAATCTTGAGTAGTTAACATCCCAATAGACGCAATATGAAAGCCCTCTCAATCAGAACCTTGGTTTCATTATTTTAGTCAGCCCAGTGGCATCATATGCCGTCGAGATAACATGACCACACTGTAATGGTAGCTTTTTTTTAAAAAAGGATTTCTTGATATTATTATATTATGTTTTCTTTATAGAGAGTAATTGACAATTTGTAATTATGATACTTTAATGCAAATTTGGGGCGGGGCACACCCCCACATGAAAACAGATATATAGTAATACTAAGTTGTTAAATGTTCATTTATTGCTATATTTCATTCAATGTATACTTATTTTTATATTTTATGTATGTTATATTAATGTTATTGTTCATTCTTGTAAACAAAATTGTTAAATTTGGGGAAATCTTCAAAATATATGGAAACACATTTTCGAAGTATTTAAATTAAAATTATTTTCCATGTATTCCGAAAGAGGGCATTTGTAACGGTAGTTTGTTGTTTGAAGTGAGTTTTGTTTTCTGATGTAGGTATTAGCGGGCCATGTAAGGACAATATAAGAAAATGATGAACGGTTGCTAAGAAAAGAAAATCAATAATCTTGCTTGTTGTTAAAAGATGAGAAGTTTTGGATAGGAGAGGAAAATCAATAATTTAGAGAGAAATGTGTTCTGTAATCTTGTTAGTGATGAGTAGACGTGCAAGAGTAAGGAGTTTTATGTAATTAATGGAATCTTTGTATTAAAGATGATGCGATAATGGCGCACAGTTCCACGTGGACGCTACAGTGTGAATCAAATAGTGTTTAGCTCAGGGTAAAGCAATGAGGTTTATCTCAGGGTATGCGTGTGTATGTATGAGAAGGATAGTTTTAATTACACTGTAATACCCGTTTCAAACTGGTTTATTGACTACCTCATTTTATCAGAACTTCAAACTCTAATTTGCCGACCAAGGGTTACCAATATATCACTGTTTAGAGTTACTGTATATGAAATGCTTATTACTAGATAAAACTTAAATCGTTCTTCACGTACATATGAACCGACAAATATCTTCTCTCATCGCTTCTGGTCTGCTCTAACCAAGAGAGAAGAAGAAGACTGCCCTAATTGGCTCCCAGCCGCGAACTCTATGTTCACAGCTGCGCGTGGGTGTGTTTGACTTTCGCTTTCTTGAAGCCCCTTATTCAACCAAATACTCTCTTTGTGACTATTTTGTCATGCCATTATTAAGATTCCGAAGAATACCCTATTCAAACAAAGTCAAGTGCTACCCTTTAGAACTCTGCTAAGGACATTGTTTCTTACGTTTCTTTTACTAAAACAACTGTTTAACCCCGTTGCTATTCGACTTAATTGCACCTGCACGCGTTCCACACAAATATACATTCCTTTGAAATCCATTACAGTTCTTTATACATTGCATCCCTTAATTTCGTTATTAAGGAAGTAAGAATTTATCGATACCTATGCTGGAGGTAACCTGCAATGATTGACTAGGAAAGAAAGTTCAAGTAAAATGTAATCCGGATAATACAATTATATTATTTGTTACAAAATTGGACTTATCCAAAATTGTATTTATTTCAACCCTGAACCACACCTGAAAACGAGAGATCTCACGCCTCTTATTTAGAATAAGATTATGCAATTGTTGACCAGAAGAAACTGATAGCCGCAAAAACTCACACGAGAAGAGAATGAATTGTGCTTCCAACATAGAAATCCTGCTTCAACATCCAAATCACGAAAATCACCAAACTCTAGATAGAACTAAGTTTAGTAATACTAAAATAACTCTATACACCTCAAAGTACACCTCAACTCAATGGCTTACCAACTGAGAGGAACAACAACTTCCATCGATGTGCTACAGACATTTCATTGGCACTGTGGTAACCACCCCACCACCCACATAGTTTATAGAAGAAAAACTCGATAAAACAGTTCAAGTAAATCCTCAAATTTATCAAAGGCCAGTGTTGATTAGCAATGACTGTAAGGCAGCAATTTTTGGGAGGCAATACATGGGCTTCAATGCCCCATTTTTTATAGGAAGGACTTCCATAAAGTATCCAGGGACTATGTGTGTATGAAATCTGCGGTCGGAAATGTTCATTGTATTCCTGTTTGAATGCACATTAAGAACACTACTACTTTCTCCCTAATAGGCAATAACGCTGAATTGGCATGACACATTCAGTCACTCTGCGCAAATCGCGTTTAATAAACATTTAATGGTTACGGTGTTATTTGAATCAATCTGTGTGGTAGCGACGGACCGGCCCACAGTTTTATCCCAATAACGCAAACATTGTGATCCAATACATCTAACTTTAGAGGAGCAGGTTCTAATACAACATGCAAAAATGTTGCAGTTAAAATTAGGAGAAAAGATTACTACAACCAATCAAGATTAAAACATAAACAAGTTTGCTACACAAAGTTATAGAATTAAAAACAGATCTGAATCTTCCTAATTCTAAAGAAAAAAATTAATCAAAGAACACCCACTGACTTTTGAACCAATTAATATTCCATTAGATATAGAACAAATAATTACAAAATCTGAAACTTCCAAAACTGTACTAAAAGTATCAGCATTAGAAACTGTGAACAATAGATACCCACCTGAAGGATGTTTACATTTCTACACAGATGGATCTAACTTGGTCAACAACTCAGGAGCAGGAATTAAGTGTGCACTGTTCTCATTCTATCAACCAGCAGGATACCACACAAAAAATGTTGATGCAGAAGTAACGGCTATTCATATTTCACTCCAACACTTTCTCTACAGAATAGATAAATTCAAAAATTCTGTCATACTTTCTTATTCTGAAGCAGCACTATGTGCAATAAGTTTATATAAAATGAGGTCAATCCAAATTAAAAAATGTTACAAAATGATCCCGCAACTTCGAACACTACAGAAAAGAATTATATTACAGTGGAAACCTGCACATTGCGGAATTGCTGGAAATGAATCAGCTGATTTTCTTGCCAATAAAGGTGCAAATTTAATTCAGAACAAAAGTGAAAACTTGCCCTTTACACCCATAAAAATTAATCAAAAGCAAAAATAAAAACAAACAAAACCAATCAGTATCTAAAAAAGCCAAAGACAAAAAATGGAACATTTTAAATAAAAATCCAGAAACTATTCCAGAAATCCCATGTAAAGCTGCAGTAGCAAATTTTAGATTACTTACGGAACACGATTATTTGGCCAAACACTTACACAGAATAGGAATTTATACAAGTTCTCTGTGCAACAAAGAAGAGGAAATGACTGAAGAACATCTTTTAACCTGTGAAGACCTACCTGCCGGACCGACTACACAGAAATATTGGAGAGCAAGAGAGCTAATGGCTTCGTTGCCAAAGCCTAGCATTTGAAAACAACAACATTGTGAGATATGCGTTACGTCTAATGTTAACTATAACATTGGTTCCAACTTATGTCCGTTTGCTCTGTGACTGGCATTTGTTGTTCAATTATTAAACAGTAAATGAATTTCTGCAACCAAAATATTGGAAACGCATGGGTACTTCCTCTAAATTGTCGAGAGCATGGGATTTGAAACATAAGTTCATCTTTAGTCATTTCCCGTAAATAACAGGCACATGGAGTTAGATCATTAGGGGAAACTGGTTTGTCAATTACTCTGTCGTAGTTAACATGTTATAATGCGAGGCCACGATTTTCTTGGAAATTACAGCCAACGTCTGGTCTAACTTTACCTGGTTAGAATTGTTGCCTGGCCTTGTTTAGTTTTGTCTAACATGCGACAGTACGTGTGATGGTTTCTGATAAACTACAAATTGTAGATTTTCCAGGAATAGTTACAGCCGGTACCTGAGTTAAAATTATTACAATCTTTGTTAATTGTCGACTTGTTTGTAACTCTTAGAATCACGTTTGCAATAGAAGTTTGTAAAGTTGAACATTACAAACAAAAGTTTGCAAATTACATTTTATGGAGCTCAGAAGAATTTTGTTACACAATAAATCGTTTATTTTGCAAATTTGTAAAATAAACAATTTATTTACTATGATAGACGCAAAATTTAATGGGGGCTGAAGGTTGGCCACTAGAGGCGTAACGTGACATTGCCATATGTAAAAGGGCGGGGAGAAGGTATATGTAGTAACAAGATGAAATCAAAATACTTCATAGGTTATTATTGCAGCTGTCCATTAAACAATCTTTGCGTTTATGTTACATAATTTAACAACTAATCTGAAAGTCATACCCTAAAATAGTAACAACGATTTTTGCATGTGATGTCTTTTTCCGGTGATGAGAAGATTGGAGTTTGTTCTTCAGCAATAAAGGACTTTGTTTCCAAAAAAAAGCGCTGTATAGTACGCAAGTTTCTAATACCACAAGTTTCCACAGTTAACTCTTGAGGCCACATCAAGTTGATCTTCTCAAGCCCTTCAGGTTTCAAAAGCGTTTTAAAGAAACAATATACACTCTAAATTATACTCCTCCTCTGTTGACGCAGTACTGCCCGTTTATGTATTATTGGTTGACTTTTGCTGCTCGCACGTTGTTCACTATGTAATATTTTGACTAATTCAATAAAGAATATTAAATAAACACCAATAAAGCAACTCTACACAATCAGTATCATTGAAAAACGGCAGCAAAAATTACCACCGTTAAAACGAAAGCAGAAATCCGAATGTAGCTATAATAGCTTTAAACTTTCATTTCCTTATCCTGAACGTTAGGTTCTATAATCTTTGTTGTCACATGCTGACAAAATAAATAAAACAGTACTAACGAACGTATTTGGACAGATACTGAAAGCATCTTAATAGAGTCCCTCTTAACAGACCAGTTCAATGCACGTTCATATCCTTGCAACCTGTTAACATAGGAAATTGGTGTTTAGACTGATCGCTTCAAAATAAAATGCTCTTCATGATCAGGTTATTCTCTTTCCTGTGGCGAAATTACATTTTGTGGGCACAAATGATATTCAAGCACCGGGTACACAGAGGAACTTCACAGCTTGTTGAGCTATACAACACCTCAAGGCATGGCAAACCTCTGATTGCATGTTCCGTTGACCAGCCCCTCCCGCCATCCACCGTTAAACCGCCATTAAGTTTTGGGTCTGCCATAATATCCTTAGTTTTCTAGATATGCACTTATTTACATTGTGTTTGTGAGCAGAAAACATTAAATACGTGTAATGTTGAGTAAGCACACAGCAACCGAGCGAGATGGCTCCACGGTAATGTTTAAGGCTCACGTTTGGCAGCCCCAGGTTCAATTTTCGTCGAACACCCACCCTGACCAGGACCCTTTTTTTACCGGAGGGGATTCGGCACTGCGACCAGTCTTGGGCAGTTGTATTTTATGCCTCTAAGTGGGGTACTCCCTGGAGAAAAGATGAGGCAAGAAGAGACATAGGGCGGCCATCCCAGGGAGCCACGACAGTTTAGAGGGCAGCGTCCTTACATTTTACTTAGATGGAAACCTTCCCCGGCAGGCCAGTAAAATGAGCATTACCTACTGTGGCTTGAAGAAGGTCCCAGCAGTCGGTCTGGAGGCCGGCAACTGACCTGCCGACACTTCTACCCTGAAAAAGACACCAGATGAGAGATTAAATAAAAATGATGATGGAGATGAAATGCAAGGACAGGAAAGTTAGAGGATGTAATTGACCTACCCAGCATTCACCTAGCAACCCGAGGAAACCCCTGAAAACCCCATGGTTCAGGTAGGTCGTCCACGCGAATCGAACCTGTGTCTCCCGAATGACGGCCATAGACGAAACCGCCGACGCCATCCACCCGGTTGACCTAGGCTTGATATCGTGAATGCTGGGTTTGGTTATTATTTACCACGATTTCTTTTACATTCGTGTATTTCAAAACTATTAACTGTGTTTATAGGTTTCGTGATGTACGGTGGTGCCGGACACATGGAAGAGACTCTTGCTCAAAAGCATAACATTAACCGTGAACCTAGAGGGTTCGGTGAGTTGTTTATCACCCCCTCTAGGCAGCAATGAGGCGGATTCTCCGACTGAAGCCACTAGGAAATTCCGCTTATCGTGTTTTCACTGAGCGAACGCACGGCTTATCTTGTTTACATTTCCCTGCGTCGATCTCTCAATAACGTTACTCTCTAGCAGCTACATCACTATGAATTAATGTACACGCATGCGTAGCTAGGTACCTCAGAGCGAAATGATTCTAAACGTCGACTCGGTGTCCACTGCGAAATTGCTCCAGATAAACTCGTATAAGGACACATATGAAATTGTGACTGGAAAAGATACTAATACCTTTACACCGGACACTTATAGCGCATCCCATCACTTAACTTTATGCTAGGGAGAGGAATTACTGTACTCTACGCAAGAAGTTAATATTGCGATTTCAACGGAAATACAGATTGTAGAGTCCGTTAAGCACAAAAAGGCTAGATTAAAGATCCCTTTTTGTGTCTATGTCCTGCGTAACTAAATTACGAGACGCGTAGGTTCCAAAAATGCGATGCAAAGGTTTCAAGAAAATCCCCTTACCCGTACTGTAATTTCCATTGAGGGTTTTTCTAAAATGTTAATTTTAAAAAAATTGACGGGACGGCTCAGGCGGTTTCATCTGTAGCCCTCGTTTGGGAGGCTGTGTTCTATTCGTATGGCCTACCTACCTGATCATGGGTGTTTTAGGGGGTGGGGGGTCTTTTGCCGCGTCACATGGTGAATGCGACGTAGGAAATTGCATCCCCGTAAATTTCTGTCCCTTCATTTCATCTCTATTATCATTTCACGTCATCTCTCATCTGGCAGTCTCTTTCAGGGTGGAAGTGTCGGCGGGAGTCTCGGCGGTGTCATGACTCCTTGGGTTGGCCGCTCTCTGTCTCCTCTCAACTAATACTTCCTCCCGGGGATGCCCTACTTGGGGCTTAGGTACAATAAACCAGAAGTTTCGGTGTCGAATCCTCTCCGTAGTAAACTTAATTCTATTCTAATCCTTAACATTTTCAGGATATTCCTTTTTATTTCTTTGAAATTTTAAATTCTTATATTTTACTCAAATAACTCGCTGTTCTTGGAGCCTTGCGAAGAGCATGCTATTTGGAGGCCCCTGTTGTCATGAGTTTGCCACGGATGGCAATGGATTATGATTTTTTAACCTCGACAACCATGAACAGAACTGGCATATGTGGGGGACATAGCTAGCCGCTTCACCGATGGCCATTTAAACCCTTCAGGGGCCGGAAACGGATACCCAGTAAACAGAACAAGACATTAAATTGTTAAGGGAATGCAGCACCGAAATTAGCTAAAAATATGGGAAAAAATAATATTTTTTTTAAGTTAATAAAATACTTTGAATCTTATAGTATCATAATCCAACTAAATTTATGAGTTTCAAGCATTAAATACCTTCATATTGTGGCAACCCTGTATGGGTTGTCAGGCCTGGGGCCACTAGGCTGAACTTTGTTCGTTGGCTGCGCTGGGGAGGGGGATGGCACATCCTCTTCCCCAGACGACCGGCCGCCACCAGAGAGAGAGGACGTGTTTGTAGCAACCCTCCGGGACACAAACTTCATTGAATGTAAGTTGTCTGAAATTATTAAACCTCCTTTAAAATGCACTTGTGAGTTTTCCTTCGCTGGGCCTTCCACCACCATGCAGGTAAGCTAATTATCAGTAAAATAACATGTCCACCCTACCGCGTGGTGTGTAACTAGTGTTTGCTAAGATGGTTTAGCTCTACCGCTACGGGTTCCCCCAAAGCTAATAAATATTTAAATCTATTCTAATGTAGGGTGTGACATATTGGTGGAGACGCGGGTAAGATCTCAAAATTTTTTTTCCCTTGCTTTGTTCCGGTTTTGATGAAAAAATTTGAATGTATACGCTGGTGAAAGATGGAGGAAACATGGCCGACCGCGTGGTGTTCAATTAGTTAGAAATTCTAATCTGGTCATCGTGTCGTAATCCTTTAACTTTTGGTCTGTTTTTTATTTGATTTCTGTAATAGTAAACTTATTTCATAATATTGTGCTAAAATTTTTTTTATAACTACATGGAAATTGATTATTTGCGTTGAAGAATGGACACCACGTGGTGGCATAATTTGTTTTTAATTAGTTTTCTTTTCAGGCTTAATGTGAGGTTTATTTATTAATACAGAGTTTATAGTTTAAATTTGCGGAGATTTGTTTTTCTAAATTTTGAGTATTTTGGGATGTGAACTTAAATTTTGGTCGACCACGTGGTCACGTGTTAATTTTCAAGGGACGCTATGTGAATTTTAGCAGTAAAATTCAAAGTAAATAGTTTCTTTTTCTTTGGTGTTTTTGTGAAGGATGCACTTCATTTTTGTGTTCATTCCAGTTGGTAATTCTGCTTATTTTATTCTGGTGTCCAGTGTTACTTAAAAGTAAGTCAAAATGCCTAAGAAAACGCGGCAATCATCCAATGTGCCAGTTACAATGGATTCACATGATGTAATAGCTTCGACTTCTGCTTTAGCTAATCAAAGTGCACATGTACCTAGTAATTTAGAAGTATCCATGGCACCTAATGTTAATCAGACTCAGACAATGCAAGTTTCTCGGCCTTTTATTGATCCACCCTGTTTTGACAGGATAGCACTGATATCTCCTTCAGAATTTTTGAGAAAATTTAACTTAGTTTCTACAGCAAATGGTTGGTCAGATGTACAAAAGTTGAAGTTTTTCCCATGTTACTTGCGAGACACAGCAGTACTTTGGTACCGAACGTTTTGCCATAGACACCCTGAGCATGATTGGCATTTTCTAACTCAACAGTTTTTGGCAGCTTTTCAAATGTCCAATCAAGATGAATTGTTGGAAATTAAACTTAGGCAGAGGGTACAATTAGAAAATGAACCTGTATTAGATTACATTTATGATGTATTATCCTTGTGTGACCAAGTTAACGCTGCAATGGCACAAATGGAGCAGGTAAAAAATTTATTGAAAGGATTGAAACCTCAGTATGTACAAGCTTTGCTCCCATTAAATCCACAAACAGTTGAGGAGGTTTTACAAATTATTAAAAGCGTTGATAAAGCTAATTTTTATGTGCAACATAGACAACATTTAGTACAAGCACAAACATCAACTTACACTTCTCCACCTGTGTCATCTGCACCTGTTTTATCACGGTTTGAAAGTGTAAATCACTCTGAACCAGTTATTAATGTTGTTTCCACATTGAGTGAACAGGTCACTAAACTTGCTACCCAAATGCAACAACTTCAGTCTCAATTCACTGCTGCTGCATCTACTGTGCAGCCACCTCCACTTAAGCCTCCAAGATATCATGAAAAGAGACAGCAGGCACCTATTGTGTGTTACAATTGCAACAAGCGTGGTCATATGGCACGTAATTGCTGGACTTCACCATCTGGTTCAAAAAACTCGAGAGGCCCAGCCTCTAACGACATAACCTAGAGGTACCCAAAGTAAGTTCACCTGTGTCTAATGTTGTTTCTCTTCCAGGTCAAATTTTGCAAATTTTGGGGTCCATTGGGGAGTCAAAACTTCCAATTTTGTTGGATACAGGAAGTGCAGTTAGCATTGTGAATGCAGCTCATATCAATGACATTTCTAAAATGAAACCTGTCGAGATTTTGCTTAAAACAGCTGGTAACAAGTTATTAGATGCGCCTTATCAAACAAATTTGAAATTTCAAATTAATGACTTTGTTTTTCAGGAAGATGTGTTAGTGGTAAAAGACTTGGCACATAATCTCATTTTGGGTAATGACTTTCTAACTTCACATAAAGTTACCATTGATTATTCTTGTGCAGAAGTTAAGATTCAAACTCACGAGGGAGAAATGGTACACATTCCTTTTGAAACAACATGTGGTGGTCCCTTTACAGATATTGCTGTGATTCCATTGAACGATGAGGTACAGATAGTTAATAAAGTTTCTGTTGTAAAAGATGTGAAATTGCCACCGCTTACTACTTGTTTTGTGGCAGTGCAGCCTTCAGCTGATATTACAAATGAGGTTATGTTCGAGCCTTCTACCAGTATTATGCATAAGAAGAATATTTCTATTCCACCTGTAGTTTGCAAATCTTCAAAGGACTTTGTGATACCAGTACATAATAATTCAGCTGTTCCTCAAACACTTTTTGCTAAAACTGTATTAGCTAATGCTCATGAAGTTGCATTTGTTCAAAGTAACTCAGTTTCACCTAAGGATGTTACTCCATTGAACGCTCCAAAGTTTGAATTTAATGTTAATACCAACTTAACTGAAGCTCAAAAGTCAGATCTTCATAATCTGTTGTTAAAATATGAACATGTTTTTGCCACTTCATTGCAAGATTTAGGCTCAACTAATGTAGCTGAATTTAAAATAGAGGTAAAGGATGAAAAACCTATTAAGCAACGACCCTATAGGGTAGCTCATAAGCAGAAAGAGATTATTTCCCAACAAGTAGAGGAAATGAAAAATGCTGGTATTATTAGAGATTCTCAGTCACCTTGGTCATCACCTGTTGTGTTGGTAAAGAAAAAAGATGGCTCTATGCGGTTTTGTGTAGATTATCGTCAACTGAATAAGGTTACAGTAAACTCAGCCCTTCCCTTGCCTCTTATTGATGACCTCCTTAGTTAACTTGGAGAAGCTAAATGGTTTGCTTCCTTAGATTTGTTGTCAGCATACTTTCAAATTCCTTTAGAGGAGAATAGTAAAAAGTATACCTCATTTGTTACTCATGAAGGGCAGTATGAATTTGAACGTTTGTCTTTTGGGCTTGCTAATGCACCAAGATTTTTCAGTTTTGTTGCTGAGAAATTGTTAGGAGACTTGAAATTTAAGAAAGCTTTAGCATATTTGGACGATATTGTTGTTTTTGCCAAAACTTTTGAAGAATTATTAGAAAACTTAGAAGCTGTTTTTCAACGTTTGGAAATGCATAATTTTAAACTGAAACCTGGGAAATGTTTCTTTGCTATGGAAAAGATAAAGTTATTGGGTTTTGAAGTATCTAAAGATGGAATTTCCCCAGATTCTGAGAAAGTTACAGTGATCAAAGAACTACCACGCCCAAAGAATGTTAGAGACGTGAGAAAAGTTTTGGGTTTGTTCAATTTCTACAGGAAATTTATTAAGAATTACTCTTATATTGCCCATCCATTGATTCAGCTGACCAAGAAAAGTCAAAGTTTTATTTGGGGCCCGGGTCAGCAAACAGCATTCCAGCAGTTAAAGAACTCTCTTGTTTCTGCCCCTGTGTTGGCTCATTATAATCCTGGAGCCTATACAGAATTACACACTGATGCTAGTGGTCTAGGAATAGGATGTGTTTTACTACAGAAAGTAAATGATAATCTTAGACCTATTGCATATGCTTCTAGAACTTTGTCAAAATGTGAAAGAAATTACAGTGTACCAGAGTTAGAGCTTTTGGCAATCGTTTTTGGTTTAACACATTTCAGGACTTTTGTGTATGGCTATAAAGTGCATGTTATTTCAGACCATCACTCCCTTTGTTATCTGAACAATTTAAAGGATTTGACAGGCCGGTTGGCTCGATGGAGTCTAAAGTTACAGGAATTTGATTATGATATATGTTATAAATCTGGTAAGAAACATAATGACGCAGATGTTTTGTCAAGGTTCCCTGTGTTACAGCCTGAAGAGCATCAAATTGAACAACTTGATGAGCTAATTACCTGTTTGCTATCACCAGTTGAGGTTGCTCAGAAACAAAATGGTGACCCAGTTCTGACTCCAATTATTAATGCCCTTAAGGATCCTGAATCTGCTCCTGCTAAGGTTCAACGTCAAGCTTCTACCTATATTTTGAAAAGTGATGTCTTGTACAGGAAAAATTCGGGTTCTACTGGTCCCTTGCATTTACTAGTCATTCCTGAGGTGTTAAAGCATGAAATTTTGTCCTCATGTCATGATGATCCACTATCTGGTCATTTAGGTTTTTCTAAAACTTTTAGTAAGATTAATTCAAGATACTGCTGGATAGGTATGAAAAAAGATATTGAGCATTTTGTGAAAACTTGTCCAAGTTGTCAGTCTAGGAAGGCACCTAAGAATCAAAAACCTGCTGGTCTTTTGCAGCCTATTCCAGTTAACTTTATTGGAGAACGTTGGGGAATAGATTTGTTAGGCCCTTTGCCTCGTTCTACGTCGTGTCATAAGTATATCATAGTTGCTACAGAATATGCTTCTAGGTGGGTTGAAGCTGCCCCTCTCTCTTTGGCTACCATTCCCCAGGTTACTAAGTTCATCTTACATCAGATTATTTGCAGGCATGGGGCCCCTGCCATGTTACTGTCTGATCGTGGTAGTGTCTTTCTGAGTGAAGTAACCCAGGAACTCTTGAAAGCTTTGTCAGTTTCCCCTCATTTTACTAGTTCATACCACCCTGCATGCAACGGCCTTACTGAACGATTTAACCAGACTTTACTAAATTGTCTTAGTCATTTTGTGGATTCAAATCAGCGCAATTGGTCTAATGTTTTACCATATGTGATTTTTTCATACAATTCTTCTGTTCAGGAAACTACAAAATTTTCACCATTCTATTTGATATATGGTCGCGAACCTTCCTTACCAAATCAGGTGCAACTTCAGGCCACTTCAAATGATTTATTTGTTCGGCACACTTTGGAAGAGATTCAGAAAGCTCGTGAAGTAGTCATCCATAATATTAATCAGCAACAGATTAAACAGAAAGAAAGATATGATGCTAAGCATAGAGATACTCATTTTGCAGTAGGTCAGCTTGTTAAGATTTTTACTCCAATTAGGAAAAAGGGAAAATGTACCAAATTGCTTCATAGATATTTTGGGCCTTATGAAATTGTTCGACAAATTACTCCTGTTACTTATGTTGTTCGTCGACCAAATGCTCCTAGAGTTAAGGAACAATCAGTACATGTTTCTAGGATATTCCCATATTTTGATCCTGTGGGACCATATAGACTGTAAATGCATTTTGCTTTTCTTTTGTGTCACAGTAAATGTAAAAAGGTTGTATGTAAAGTATATTGCCTCTTGATTTCTGAGTGTGAATTTTGAGATTTAGTGTATAGTGTGCTAAGCTATTTTGTTTTGGAATATGATGTATATTATTGGCAAATGGCAATACTTGGATAGATGTTTGATGAATTAGATGTCAAAAGTTGAACATACAATTGTTATTATTGAAAGTCACAATTAATTGATATTAAAAGTATATGTTCCCTAATAACTGTTTTGAGTTGAATAACCTCATTTTATGATAAATTTTGCAATGATTAGAAAATTGAAATTTTGTTTATTAATTTTAAGTTTACATTTTGGAATAGTGCTGTGCTACCTCGATAAGAAGGATGAATGAAATTATGTGTGATTATGTGAAAGATGTAGAGGTAAAGTTTATCTGGTTAACGGGGTTGCTGTAATGTGCCCGTTAATCCAGTGTTTTAGGCTCGATAAAGTGGCTGAAATGTGCTTATCGATGCAAGTAATTAAGTGTATTTTTGAGTTTTGTTTAGCATTGGTGCTGAAATGTGCATGCTAAGATGATGAGGAAAACCTGAATCACAGAGAGGTTTGTGAATGACTGTTATGAAGCTGAGACCTGGGGATGTTCTGTTTGTCATCCTCGCCATAGTTACCAGGTATTTGTGAGATAGCACATTACTAGTACAGATGTTTACTTTGTCTCTTTATTGCAGGATGCTAATAGTTTGAACATTTTGATAAAATTGTTTTGGATTAAGAGTGATATATATTTTGGAGTTGTGTGATTACCAGTATGCTTTAATGGTTTATTGAATTCTAAGTTTTATGTTGAAAAGCAAAAGTACCCTTCAATGTATACAAAAGTTTTTAGAATAGGCTAAGACATGATACTATATTTTCTTTTTTGTGTATCTAGGATGTGAAATTTTGAGGCCCCAGAACTTAATTTTTTCTTTCAGCTTTGTTCTATGTATTGTGTTGTAGAACGATTTTTTTTTGTTTTTTTTTTTTGTTGGTGTAGTAATGTGACAGTAGTTTTGTTGGCATGCCAAATGTTGATGTTAGTAGGTTGTAAGTAGTTTTGTTGATTTGAAAGGTAGTAGTACTGATGATATTAAGTAGTGCGCACACATAATAAATATGATGGAAATTATGATGGTAAAACAAAGAGAAAAACTGAGCTCATTTTTGTTTAAGTGTACACGTCAGTTTTTGTTAAAAAGTTTATGGCCACGTGTAATATTTTGGGGTACCCCTCTAATTGTAAGTTTTGGTATTTTGAAAATTTGTAATATTTTTATTCAATGTTTTGGAAGGTCAAATTATTTTGTGCTGTGTGTATTGTATTATTTCTACCCTAAGGGGTTTTTGTAAAGTCTTGATTGTGACATTCCTACGTTTTATGTATTCTTTTGTGAAGATTATTTTGTGAAGATTATTTGATTTATCTTGTCAAAATTTGTAAGCTCTATATATTGCCGAGTGATGGAAATTATCTTAGTTTTATCATGTATCTTGCTACCCAGATGGGGTGTACCTAATTTTTTTATTATTTATTATTGTTCAGAAGTGAAGTTTGTTTTTAATGATGTAGTTGTCTTCTGTAATTGACGTACACTTATATTTTTGGAAATAATGTTGTAGTATGATGATACGTATCAAGTCAGCCCTATTTATCTGCGTTCCTGCTGCACCACACTGTTCCTACCGAACTGTTTGCACCATGGGAGTGCTAAACCTGCCACACTGCCTTGTGTCATCGGGCTCTGGTCCGCCCTTTATGACCACTGTTCGTCAGAGCTTTGGCAGCTATTAGTGCTGTCACTTCGTACCTGTGTTGGGGGCAGAAGAACTATTAATGCCCCACATTGTTATTCAGTGTAGAGCAAGTACAATTGTGCTCAATTCAGTGGTCTTTATTCATCAGTGACTGCAGTGCAAGCTTCAAGTTTTTTTTACATTTGTGAGACCAGTGGGAATGGAATGTACTGTCCAGGCAGGTTGTGAAACTTATTTTTTTTTTTGCTTGGTGCAGTAGTGGTGAAAAGTGCTGAACTTCATTTATTTTTCTTTTAGGGCTTTTTAATTAAAGTTATAGACAGACACTGGAGTAAAGAAACGAATGTGTAACGTCAAGAGACAAGATTTATGTGTGTAATACTGTTTGTGATGTTTGTATGCTAATTTTTTTGTTTTTGTTCCATCACTCGAGCGAGTTTCTTTTCATTTGTAATTAATTGTTCTGATGACCCTGGGTCAACAGCTTGTGGTCCGGGGGGAGGTGTGGCAACCCTGTATGGGTTGTCAGGCCTGGGGCCACTAGGCTGAACTTTGTTCGTTGGCTGCGCTGGGGAGGGGGATGGCACATCCTCTTCCCCAGACGACCGGCCGCCACCAGAGAGAGAGGACGTGTTTGTAGCAACCCTCCGGGACACAAACCTCATTGAATGTAAGTTGTCTGAAATTATTAAACCTCCTTTAAAATGCACTTGTGAGTTTTCCTTCGCTGGGCCTTCCACCTTCCACCACCATGCAGGTAAGCTAATTATCAGTAAAATAACATGTCCACCCTACCGCGTGGTGTAACTAGTGTTTGTTAAGATGGTTTAGCTCTACCGCTACGGGTTCCCCCAAAGCTAATAAATATTTAAATCTATTCTAATGTAGGGTGTGACAATATGACAATTTAAATGCCAGTGCGCACCTGCATAGTCGCCCTTAGATTCACAGAATTCTGTCATTTGAGTTGGATTGAACGTACTAAATTAATACATTTGAAATTAGCGGGAAAAATTTATGGTGGAATTCTGTGTGTTGATATCATGGTTATTTCTAACAAAATATGTGGAAACAAAATTCTGGCTGCAAACATTGAAAGCAAATAATAATGTTCATAATTTTACTTTTGTGTGTGTTTCCAATGGTCGGGATTTTCTGTTTATATATATATATATATATATATATATATATATATATATATATAACTGATGAGTTTTAGTCTGCCATTTAACATTTATAAATATAGTTTATACATCAAAACGTGCATATAACTATTATATAGGTTATAGGTAAAACATTCTTTGAAACAAATGACGTGTTGACTGTGTACATAGTTAGGATCATGGATAGCCCAAACAATACATGGGAAGAAACACCTAACATAACACAACAATTTGAACATACTTGAGGCCTGATGTGATAAGAAAATTACTGGCTGTGTACCAAAGGCTGGCATCAGGTGAAATCCTAAGGAAATGTACATTGGGTAAGACACAAAATGCAAATGAAGGTTTACATAACATGATATGACATAATTGCCCAAAAAGGAATATTTGTTTTAAAGAAGAGACTTCAGGTTGCTGTGACCTCAACCATCAGTAATTTCAATTTTGGTTGTTCTGCCTCACTCAAGCTGCAGTCAGACATAATGGACACAGATTTCACAAGCATCTCTAAAAATTAGTAAAAGTAAGGACCAATTACGCTTACTTCGTTCAGCAATTTCTGTAAAAGTAACTTCTAAAACATTCAGAAGGAAACTGAAATTTAAGAACACTGCAGCAAAAGAGAGAAGGAAGGGTAAGGAGGGTCCAACTTACCTATCTGGAGGGTTTTATTCTGTTTAAAGGCATGCAGCTGAGAAGGAAAATGTTTTGGATTTTAAAATTTGATTTACTCAGTTATAGCTTTTTCAACATTTTTTGTCATGCAAAATGTTCCATACGATGCAGTTTTGATTCATTTCCTTTAAAATTTTCAATACATGTTCTTAGAAAGCAAACAAAGGTTTCTATCATATGAAATTTTAACATTCATTATATTTTTAAAGTTATTGATATTAAAAGTCACAGGTTTAATCAAATTTTTGTTTTTTTTGTTTGCTCCATACCTATCTTCTTTTTTACTCTGGAACTAAAAGTAGTATAAGAAATTCATATGATAGATCTTTTCTTCATAGCCATCTGAATATTTTTGGAAATAGAAAAATTAAAATTTTGAAAATTTTCATAAGGTGGAGCAATTTGAATATTGCCCAAATTTTGAATTTCACAAATTAATTACTCAAAAGCTATTGGAGGTATAAAAACCAAATTTTGAATTCTGTGTCCGCTATGCATCCGAACTAAGTGGCAAAAATTTCAGCAAGATGGGTTGACAATTGCTGGATTGGGTTTTTTGGTGGTGCATCCCCTTAAATGCTGTAAAAGTGCAGTTATTTAATCGAAACAAAAACTGGTTTAAAACTCATTTAAGGCAGTATACATCTACAGTAACAAAAGAGTGGAGACTACAGTAATAAATCTTCAAATTTCACTTCTTTGTTTCACTGTAGCAAAAGCAATTCTATGTACCGAACGCGCCTAATATTTGAATTATTTTGTTTTGTGTGTATACCAATGAATGTATGTATAGCTACGCAAGCGACTTCTGCGGTTCAAGGTTTTAGCTTTTAGTTTAGTTATGCTATACCAAGCGATAATCATACGAGTATATGTTGCGTTACACTGAAAAGAAAACTCCCTGTCAGCATCTGTTATTGCAGTGTTTCTCAATCAAGGTTTCTGGTAACCTTATGCAGCTGTTTTCACTCTGTATTTTAGTTATTTATACTCTCTCTGTGTACAGAGTGATTTCTTATAGCAGCTATCAAGAGCTAAATGAATGGCACATTTGAAATTGTTAAATTTCAATGTTAACCATGGCTTATGCCCGTAATGTAGCAAATAAATTACCTTACATGTGATGTATAAAGGCTTCTGATATTACTGTAGAAAATCTGGAATATTTGTTGTGTAATTATGAAGGAGATGTTTAGGATATAGGTAGCAGTGACGTGTACTATCTACCGATAGCATGTTAGCTATTCCATTGTTTGGGGATAGTGGTGGGTCAAATATGGGTGATGTGGATCAGCTATTACTAGCTATCCCTCTATCAGAAAAACAGTTAGATGACAAAAAAGAAATATTTTTATACCAATGGATGCAACCATGCACAATTGTTTAGTAAATGTCAGAGCTGTAAATTCATGCAAGACATTCATCTACCTGTACTTGCGCGTATAAATATCTCGTAACCTAATTTAGTATTATAATACTCAGAGGCCTCTTTATACTGGGGGGTAAGAAATTCACCACGACATCACCCCTCAAACTTCAGAGAAAACACTATCCTAAAAGCATACCACCCACAACCATAACTGTCGCAACCATTTCAAAAATGTCTAGAGTGTTGTGAAAAAGAATTTCGCAAGGAAACCAATATTATTTGGTGTGAATCTGCGGATGTGCTCTTGGGTGTTTATCGAGGTTTGGAGGTGTACAATTCAAAAAGAAACCTTTAGGGGTTCGTTTAAATCCCTTATAGAACTAATTTAAATTTGTTGTAAAATAGGAAGATTAAAATTAATGGCGTTAAATGAGCATTAAATTCATGTATGTGCAGGACGTCTATACAGGTCCATATCGGTAAAGGGCTAGATAGTTACGCGCTTGGTGAGAGGGAAGGTAAAGAGTCAGTTCCCATATAGGATGATTAAATAACAAGATTTCAAACCATAAAATATTAGTTTTACTGAACATAAGTGATATAGGAACATGGTCCCAAAGGTTCTTGTAGCACGGGACAAGTCATCCCGCTCCCTCGAATGTTGCCTTTGCACTGAGGAAGAGCACACGTATTACTCTCCTCACTTTAACCTACGTGTGACGTCACTCGCGCCACCATTACCAGCTATAACAACATCAAAATTCACAATAACACGACAATATTAGCTGCACGCTGTTTAAAAATCTTTATATTGTTTTAAGTACTGAATCATACAACGCAGAGGCAAATGTACGAGGGCTGTTCAATAAAGAATGATCACAAGTGTTTTTTGACAACGTACCTTTACTCATCCTCATAATTTTGATGGTCCTTCTCAAAATAGTCTCCCCAGAATGCGATGCACCTATCCCAGCGTTTCTGGCAGTCTTTATGGACATGCTGGAAACCAATTTTTGAAAGATCCTTCAAAATCGCCTCCAAAGCACTTCACCACTGCTTCTCGTGATGGATAATGCCATCCCACGAAGGCGTTTCTTCAAGTTAGGGAATAGAAAAGAGTCATATTGGGCTAAATCCGGTCTATAGGGAGGGTGAGGGAGGCACCTCTGGTTGACTTTTGCAAGATATTCAGCAACAGCATTAGCAATATGCGGCCGCGCATTTTCGTGGTACAACATCCAGCCTGCTTCATGGAAATGTGGTCTTTTGCGCCTGATATGGACTTGCAATGTTTTCAGGACATCCCTGTAGTACTGTCCAGTTAATGATGTCTGTGCAGGTAAAATATGCTGATAAACCATTCCATGAATATCAAAGAATGGGATGACTATAACATTCCCAGCAGATGCAACCACTTTTGCCTTTTTTGGGGGAGGGGTGGTCATGAAGGAAATTTCCACACTAAGCTTTGCTGTTTGCTCTCAGGATCAAACTGATGTAGCCAAGTTTCATCAGCAGTGATTAAGTTTGAAAGAAACTTCCGATCTTCCTTTAACATCAACTTCAACTGTATGTTACCTCTATTGCAGCGGTAGGCGATACTGAACGTATCTGAAGTTGCCTTGTTCTCACAGGCGGGAACCAGGAGTACCAACAATTAAACTACTACAGTGTGTTTTTTTCACATTATGGTATCAGACTATAATAAGATTGAATTTTAGTGCCAAAAGTTATGACCTTAAGGACAGAAGGACGTGTGGAAAGCACAATGCTTGCGTTTAGCTACTCACTTTTAAAAAATCAAAATTCATGGGTTTGCTTTGTCACAGGGCAATAAAATTTATACCATCTAACAAGCAACTATTTATGAATATGGTGATAAAGCAAAAAAATGTTATATAAATTCATAACATTTCTCAAATGCTTTCTAAGATGACGTCAACAAACGAAATTTTCTAAACACATGTTATTATTTAGTTACACATAACCACCATAATTGTTTTCAATAAGAATCCAATTTTTTAGGGGAAATAAAGTACTCAGTAATGCATAAAATGACCGTGTTAGAATTTTTATATAATTAAGAATATAGATAAAAATATTGAATTTGATACAATTATTCTTTCCCTTAAAATGTAAAGATTTTAAACTTTTAAAAATTCAAAATTTTTTACCTGAAAGTATCTTTACGGTCATGTTATTATACATAATGGTTTGTGACACTACAAAAAGTGTTAGACCTCTAACATAAGTGGTTTCTGAGAAATGTGTACCCAAACATGTAAAATTGAAACTTGTGGGAAAATGCAAAAAACTAAATCAACAGGTTTTTCAGCTAACTCGCCAAAAGTTACAACATTCCTTGCACCATAATCCTGTACTTTTCTGCACCAGTTTGATTAACAATGATAGCTCTACAATTACAAAACTCTTCTGAGCTCCACTGTTATGTACGCAAAAGCTGTTGTCATCATCTGGTTGAATGTGAGAAAGCGTTTTTCTAGAAGCTGAAAATTTACTGCAACTAGGTAGGTTAGATACACTTTCAATGTCACTCGTAGTTGTGTTTTTACGACAAAACACTGCCTTTCTCCAACCAAAACGCTTTACTCTAGCCATATTTATAGAAAAGCTTCAAATCATGTTCAATAAATAACACTCAAGTCGATAATTTGAACTGTAAACAAAACTGCAACTATAATCCACATTTACTTTGTAACAGTATTTTTAGGTTATGTTTGGAGGAATTATGAATTTATAAAATATATGTAGTTGTGTGATTGGCCGAAGTAGTAATGGTATGACGTAATATGACGTAATGTGGTGACGTGCCATTGGATCGGCCAATCACTAAATTAAGTAGAAGTAACGATAGTTACGATAAGTCAATAATCTTTTAGGAGGAAGATATGTTCTTCAGTCTTGTTAAGTGACGATAAATCAATAATCTGGCTTCATGGTGGAAAAATGACGCGGATAAGCTAAAAGTTTTGAATAGTAAGAGATAAATCAATAGTCTCGTTTTTAAAGAGAGTGGTTTTTGGTTGTAATGGTGAACTGTGATGTATACCGCTGCAAGAACAAGAACGTTTTAAGTTGTAGTTTGAATCCGTTTAAATACAACAAACTAATGGAGGAATATATCACACAAATTTTCTCGTGGAACTCGATTGATACTTCAAAATAATCATGAATGTAAACATATGAACATAATTTTGGAGCCGATGTTGACGTGGATGCCTTGTACAGGAGGATCCAATTAAGAAATCTGAATTAACATTATCTGCCACAAATTCCTGTTACAAATGGCGCCGCAACGTGTTGCCGAATAGGATAAAGAAGAGGAGATTAGAACATCGTACAGCTCCGCGGGAATATAAAAGGAAAGGAGAAAGAAGAGAGCAGAAGGAAGAAAAAGAGAACCGGTTTATATGAGTGAAATTAAAAAAAAATAGTAGTAGTAGATTTATGTTGCTAAGAAATCAGAAAATAGTTGATAGATGTAAAATCAGAGCTGAAATCAGAGTTGAGAAAAGAGTTGAGTGATGTAAAATCAGAAATTTTGAGTAATTTAGATGCTAAAATATGAGATGTAAATGCTAAAATAGGAGATGTGAAATCAGAGTTGAGTGATGTAAAATCAGAATTAAAACAAGATCTTGAACAAAATATAAATGATTTGAGGCAAGAATTAGCTCAGAATAAAGACAATATTAAAGATTTGAAACAAAGTATGAGCAATTTAGATGTTAACTTAAGACAGGAATCGGCAGAAAGTGTAAGTAATTTAGAGGTTACTTTGTCACAAAAGTTAAAACAGGAATTTAAAGGTGAGATAGCACAAGAAATCATAGAGGGAAGAAAATAATTTAAAGAGAACATGGAAAGGTTATTGCAAACAATAGAACAGAATAAGAATGAAAATAGACAGGAAATTATGGAATTAAGAGAAATAATTCAGGAAACTAGGTTAGGTCAGGACATTGTGAAACAAGAAATAAGAATGGAATTAAACAAAGAGTTAGAAAAATTTAAGATACAACAGGCAGAAATAACACAAAAACAAAGAGAAGAATTAGGAGATAAAGCAGAACAAAGAATCAATGTAATTTGTTGATGATGTTCATTGTTAATGATGAAAGTAAGACACACCAAGAGGAAATAAAGTTACAAATTAATGAGATAAGTAAAGCGAAAAAATAAGTGATTTTACAAATTAAAGAGGTAAAAGAGTATTTCGGAAAAGAGAAGGATAACTTAGGAAAATTGACACAAGTTGTAATTGCATTACAGGCTAGTAAAGTAAATGATGAGAAAGAAATGCCTAGAATTAGAAATATAAATGACTGTGACTTACCAGGTGAATTAAGCAATCATCAGAAGTCTGGTGATGTAGTAAGTGAATGTAGTGAGTTTGCGAGTCCAGATAATGATATTAATTATCATAAAAACAAACAAAACATCCCCTCACTCACACAGTTTCACAGTCTAAGTCAAAATGTATGTGTATACGAAATGTTCACACTAATACAAATACACAATAAGGGTCATAGTGGTCACATGTATGATACACCACACAAAATAATGTTTTGTTTAAGATTTGAACACACAACTAACCTAACCTTCAAACAACGTTATGATGTACATAAAAACAAAGGATGGATTTACTAATTTCTGGATGCTTGCAAAGATCAGGTTAGCCAACTGAAAGATATGTATCACACTAACTGTTCAAAAGTTACAAGTATTGATACAGGACAGCAAGAAAAATTAATTATGTGGGCAAATCACCCAACATGAATAACCAAACAGAGAATTCTGTTGCATATAAATTGTATATTAATTGGTTAAAATGCAATTATTTCATTTTAATTATATATGTTAGTTTACAAATAGTTGTTAAAATGTTTTTATATTGTTATAGTATGTTTGTTCAAGGTCAATAATTTAAAAATGTTAATAATAAAGATACTTTAATAAAAATTTGGTGCGGGGCACACCCCCACATGAAAACAAATGTATATATATATATATATATAATGTGTTATAATAATGCTAAGTGGTTGTTAAATATTCATTTATTATTATATTTCATTCAATGTATGTTTATTGTTATATTTTATGTATGTTATATTTATGTTACAGTTCAGTGTTGTAAACGAAGTTGTTAATTGGGGCCGTTCTTCGAAATATATGGAAACAGATTGTTAATTCCTTTATTCGGTTATTTTCCACATATTTCAAAGAGGGGCATTTGTAACAGTATTTTTTGGGTTATGTTCGGTGGAATTATGAATTTATGAAATATATGCAGTTGTTTGATTGGCCGAAGTAGTAATGGTATGACGTAATATGACGTAATGTGATGGCATGCCATTGGATCGGCCAATCACAAAGTTAAGTAGAAGTAACGATAGTTACGATAGGTCAATAATCTTTTAGGAGGAAGATATGTTCTTCAGTCTTGTTAAGTGACGATAAATCAATAATCTGGCTTCATGGTGGAAAAATGACGCGGAGAAGATAAAAGTTTTGAACAGTAAAATATAAATCAATAATCTCGTTTTTAAAGAGAGCGATTTTTGGTTTTAATGGTGGAGTGTGATGAATATTGGTACTAGATCAGGAACATTTTAAGTTATAATTTGAATCTGTATAAATATAACCAACTTCAGAGTTTGATTTCTTTATTCCGAACTACGCCTTAAAACACAGATGTCTCATGACTCTTATTTAGAATAAGATGATACTATTGGTGACCAAAGGAAATAGATAGCCGCAAAAACTCACACGAGAAGGGAAAGAATTGTGCGTCCAACGTAGAAATTCTGTCCCAAATTGCATCCGAGCGGCTGATGAAGACGAAGATAAATTAATTACGGACACAAATTCCTGTTACAACTTCAAATGTAAAAAATTCGCCATATTGTGAGAGTCTTCTGCAAATTCACATGCAGCCACACCTGCAGCAGAGATACCAACAACACGCATAAAATTTACCGCATAGCTCTGCTGCCACAAAGCATAAAGTTTCAATGGTTATGTATGTATTTAAAAGGGGGCCTGGACATGGTGACGCCGTGTTTAAATTACCATTTAAAGGGCTTAAATATTAAGAATACCTATAATGCAATATATCATTGGATTGGTAAAATATTGCAGATTTTTATAAGACATAAAATAAAAATTCGATTTTTTTTAGGCATTCACACGTCCCACTGTCCTTAAAAAATTATGATCATTGTTTATTGAACAGCCCTCGTAAATTGAAGTTTTATCAAGAACTGCAAGAAGATGCCTGAATAATAAACTTTTTAAGAATAGTCTGCGAAAGATTGAGTGGGGAAGAGAACCTGAATGCAGCATATTAGTTGTTTTAAAGTGCATTTATTTATCCTCATATAATGGAGTTCATAGTCAGCATAGCGAGGTTTTGCTGCAGTATCAGCCCTCACCTATGGAATACGTAAAACGCAATAAACCATTTCTGCTAACGTTTACTTTGAATAGCAAGAAGTAGTTAGGAAAATAATCTAATATTCAAGTAATTTACAGAAAATGTAGAAACACAAACGATAATGTGTAGTTAGTCGTGACAGTCGATTGCACTGTTTTTCGATTTCGATATCGATGTCGAATTTAAGGATCGATATATGCTACTTTATAAAAAGCTGTAAAGCGAGTACTCGTTCATATTATTAGCAGTATATGTATAAAAACATGATTCAATAGTTGTATTCTATGGTAATTTGGAAATGTTTCCTGTTTTCTTAATTGACAGCAGTTTATTATGAATAAGTAACAACATGCAGTTGTAGCAAATGTACATTATTCGCCGCAAAAATCATTAGCAAAATGCTAAATTACAATCACCTTCGTTTTTCGAATATAAATAGTAAGCACATCAATCTAATGTTTTTCTATATCTGTGTTGCACGCACCAACATGTGCTGCTATTAGTTTTTAACACTCACTGCCCACCGGGTAATAGTTTTGCACTGCTTTGGTTGCCAACTCTGACAAATTGTCATAACTATACTCAAATACAACAATTTGTAACTGAAAACTTCACTTATCTTATAAGAAAAGATGATACTTTTCTTATAAATTGTCCGGAAATTCTTTTAAATTTTATAAGAAAAGTATCAAAATTTCTTATAAGACAAGCGAAGCTTTTAGCTACAAATTGTTATGCTGGAATATATTTGATTTTATCACTGTTAACTGCTTCATATTTTGCGTATTTATTAACTTTCAATAACATTTGTCGCAAACTATCACGGCCAACTGATTTACAACTTCGATAATCACTGGTCAACTCACTCGGTTGTCTCATACGTGGTGCCGACAGGCGAAACACAGCCCGAAAGTTTTTGCTGTGAACCCACGCTTTAACGGTTTTAATCGGAGAATGAACTTTTCACGGGTATTTGTAGGTTGATTTATGGGGATTATATTGGAAGGAGTATATAAGTTAACTATTACGCTATTCTGAGAGATGCTCGAGGTTGGCTTTTGAACTCCCTTTTATGCAGAAGGGTCGGAGGAAGAGATGTCTCCGGAAATCGAAACCTTTCGAATATAAGGAATCAAACATTATCAAAGTGAATCTTCTATATCTGCCGAATTCGAATGTTCCTGAGCATCAGCGCGGTACAGCTAAGAGGCTCATTCTTGCGGCATCGTTACTTCAGCTAGTGGCATATGCCGTTTTCGTTTCTTCCTCTCGTGGCAAACAACGAAACAGGGGAACTTGGAGGCCACGCTTATTCCCTTTACGGTAAGTATTCCCTGCCACCTTGTTAATATTATCTTCGTTCACTAACCAGTTAACGCTTCGTGTTACATTACACTTCTACTGTTTTCCCTGCATTTTTTATGTTTTCATTTGAACGCAAGAGCCTTTGGATTGTTGCATTTATTTACTAAGAGGGTCATCGTCCATCTAGAACTGTAAGCCCTTTGGAGATACTCCGCGGCACAAACTGAAGTTGACACTGTTTACTCCTTATCTGCATAAGGTTAAATGTACACCTTTTCAATGACTGCTTCGATAACATCTAGTACCGGCAGTTTGGGCATGACTAAATGTGATAAATCCACCATATCAATGTCTAATATCCGCACATGTATTTTAGAATTGTTATGACGACATGAGGACCATTTTATAATTTATACTGATGGCTCCAAGAGCTCGAATGTCGTTGGTTGTACTTACGAGTGTGGAACCGAACCGTATACATTCAGATTCCACACTAGGACTTCCATTTTTACTGCAGAGCTTTATGCAATATACCGGGGCATTTTACACTACATCGACGAAAGTTGGGGGACTGCTTAATCCTGAGTGATTCCCTCAGTGCACTTCAAAGCTGTACATCTACCACCCTATTATGCAGCGTATCCAGGATACCCTCCACGTTTTACACGCTTCTGGCGTTAGCGTGGTGTGTGCATGGATCCCTGGTCACGTAGGCTTGCGGCGGAATGAAATGGCGGATTCAGCAGCCAAGACGGCTACCATGAAGCCCAGGGTTCGAGTGTCATCTGTGACATCGGAAGATTTTAGGGCCGTATTGCGGAGAGCTGTGCAAACCTGCTGGCAGGAAGAGTGCTCGGCTCTCCGCAATAATAAACTTAGAACTGTGAAAGAACTTCCGATTCCCTGGGTTACCTACTGTCGTTCATCTCGTCGCGAGGAAGTGAGTTTGGCTCGGTTGCGTATTGGGCACTGCTTTGTTACTCATAATTTTCTTTTTAAAAAGGAGCCTGCTCCACTATGTCCGTTTTGCAACGAAGCGTTATCTGTGCAACACGTGCTGCTACAGTGGTTTTACCTAGCACACCTTAGGACATCTCTGCAGCTGCCGGCCAGCTTTACAGAAATGCTAGCGGATGACAACAAAGTAGTGGAGAAGTTTTTAGATTATTTTCTAGGTTAGAGCTTAGGATTTAGTGAACGGAATTTTTGGTAGGTTGGATTTATATTTCGTTTTATTTATTTTACTTTTGTCTGTGTTTTGTTATGTACGTGTATTTTTATAAGTTTATTTACACTTGTATAGATTTTAGAACGATTTATATCTAGCTTTTGCCGTGACTAGTTTTTTAAATGGCGCTAATGACCCCTGTAGTTGAGCACCCTTATACACATCATCATCATCATCATCATCATCATCATCATCACCGGCAGTATCGACAGCATCGATGTCGATCTCTATTAGTGATTGTCATACGAAAAAGATACTTGCCATAAAAAGGGGTTACATATCTTCCTTTGAAATGACAGGTGGCGTTACCGTGACCTCGATGAGGTCACTGTTGATCTAGATGTAGATAAAATATCTGGAGGGTAGTTTTTGTTGTCCAGCTTAAAGTAACATATTCCTTTGTTACATCCCGCTTATCTCTTACAAAAAACCTCATTTCTATTCCAGAAATATGTGCTCAAACGTGGGCAACATTTCACTCACAATAATGGCGGCTGCTGTGCATTTCTTTAAGAAGCACGATATTACGTTTGCCTTCTGTGAGATGTGGCGCAGCACAATACATTTTCTTATTCCTTTGTGCTCCAGAGATCAGACTAAGACGTATATGTCCAGTAATAAAATATAAGAACGAGAAATGCACTTCTGTGTAGCATATCTGCGGAGACAGCAAGAGGTCCGGATATTGATAAAAGTAAAAGCAAAGAGAAACAAGAACTCTTATTTGTTCAGTTGTATGCGGAAGATGCAGTGGGTATACTAGTCACGGTAATGTAAGTCACTGGAGGAGCATTCATATAAGAAAATTATTAGAAACGTTCTTGAAGTATCTCGCCTTTACCATTTAAAGGCGCAGTTTAGCCATTATATGGCAGCAGGCAGTTGGTGTTGTGATCAAGTATATGATTTGGTCACAGTTCATTTTTAACTGTGTTCCTTATACCATTTTCTGATGTACTTTTCTCTTCAAAATTACGCATTATAGGTAGTGGGATACAAATATTTGATAATGAGATTTCGTTGAAAATACGTGTTTTAAGCTGCGCTGAGCACCAAAAATTAACTTATATTTCTGCTAGCACTTACTTATATTCCGCCTAAACTTCACTGAGCCAAAATTAGCATTTTCTAGATATTTCTCCTTGTGTATGTGTGTATGAAAGAGATAAAGTGAATCCGCGTAGCTAGGAAATAGAAGTCATATCTAACGTATATCCTGTTTTAGTCAGATATTATCCAGAATACAACCCTTTAGCTGAAAATACATAATTTCTTTACTATCCGCCTAGAGTATGCATAGCAATGGGAGTAGGAGTGTATTCGAAGAGGTCTCTGGAAACCTGGAGCAGATCAACCGCCCTGTACTTCTAATGTGGTCCTTGGAAGGGAGGGTGGATGAGTTGGTGACACAAAGGGTGGTTATATCCGGGGTCCTTAACGATTCGCATGAATTGACTACCCATATATTAGTTTATTCCGCTCGAGGATTCCTAGGGAGCATACCCGCCAAATGGCAGGGAAAAGTCTTCAAAGAACACAATCAGCCGTCCTTCGCTGTGACACAGATTAAAGGAAATGATGGAAACAGGAAATATGTCATAGAGGAAGGACCACACCAGTATTCGCTCAACCAACTTGGAAGAGCACGAAAAAACTTAGTTAAATGGTGGTCCAACGGAATCGAAGTCTGGACGTCCAGAATGTGAACCCCACACGTTACCGCGCAGCGATGTCGTTCTGTATAGGTATACCGAGTAACATATAAATATTCCTTATGGGAATTTCATGAGAAAAATGAATGAATGAATGAATGAATGAATGAATGAATGAATGAATGAATGAATGAATGAATGAATGAATGAATGAATGAATGAATGAATGAATGAATGAATGAAAGAATGAATGAACTAACGAACGAATTAATGATTGAACGAATGAATGAACGGACTAATGAAAGAATGAACGAATGAATGAACGAGTGAATGAACGAACGAATGAATGAGTGAGTGAATGAATGAATGAATGAATATAAAATACATAAATTAATTAATAAATTATTTAATTACTGTACGAAGGTATGAATACGAATGTGCGACAGAATGAGATAGGGGGTCAATAATGGGAACGAGCGTAAGTCGAAAAGAAAGTTTGGATATGTATATTCAAAATACGTATACTGTTTATGACTTCAATAATACTGATACATTTTTTTGATATATCACCATAAAATGAATGTATGTATTGAATGTTCTATGAGTAGCCCACGAAGGACTCTTACAGTAGGCAGATTTTCTTTAAAAAGCAAAATCATATGATAGAGAAAATCATACTACAGGAAATAGTTTATTCAGATACAAAATTTGTTCAAAATACTTTTTTTCTCGCTAGAGAAACTGACTTTCTAAGTATTCAATGTTTTACCTCTACCTTTTCCTAAGTACATTATCTGCCGTATATAATTTATTATTTTCCATTCTTCCTTTGTAATTCTACCACAAAAGCCTTCTTAAAGTGAGTGCTGTTTCCGAATGTAGCAACACATGCTACCAAAACATATTATTCAACTTAAATAGTTGTACATAATAACTTAGTAAGAATAAGTTAAAGAGCAAAAATAATTACTTTATAAATAGGAAAATACTTAATTAACATGTCCCAATTCATCTTAAGGTAAAAGATCACTAGTGTTAATACACCACATTTATTTTTTCATTTTATTCATTGCTATAAGCGAGCTTTAAATATTTTGACCAACAGAAGCTTAGGTTATTGGTATGGAAAATTAAACCTAGCTGTACCTGGAAGTTTGTTTAGCTGGAAATTATGAGCCATATACTGTATGGGACCAAGTTCTGTGTGGTTGGAAGGAATGCGATCAAGTTTACGTTGAGTGTGAATGACATTAGAGAGGGCCGGGAGTACCAACGTCCAAAGAGACAGTGGCGTTTCAGTGTTTTCAATGAATGCATAAAACTGAACAGTGAAAATAAATGTCAAAACCCCATTAACTGGCGCTACCTGTCTAAACGCGTAATATGACACTATTAAAGAATGACCTTTATACTAAAGTGAACATTTGAAGTTCACTAAAGTGAACACTAAAGTGACACGAAGCTGACCTCGTAGCTCAGTCGGTAGAACTTCGGCGTGCCGTACTAGGGGTCCTGGGTTCGATTCCCGGCCATGGGGGTGAGTATTTTTCTCCGTCCTCATCTTCCCCAGAGTCTGGAAGTAAGAATGAGAGTGCGAATGTGTGCGTGATGTAATGATTAAAACCAACCGCACAAGAGATAACACCTTCGATGTGTTCCAAAGGAGAACCGCAGCCGATATGACCATTGCAGTTAAAGGAAGGTTATACATGGAACGAGAAAAAAAGAAGACACGACCTTGATAGCGATTGTGATTCACTTTCACATCACAGCGATTGTGCTAGCTCTTTCTCATCATTGACACTGAAAATATGTTTATTGCTGTTACTAGCACTATTAATGGTGAAACTACCATCATTTGTTGCCATATTCCTCCGACATGATTCGGTAGTTTTTTCCCTCTCCAATATTCAGCTCCTGTTTCCTCTACTTTCTTACTTTCTTTCCATTTTCTTGGGTGATGGACTTCCAGAAGCGGAATAAATCCCCTTTCCTCACTTCTTCGTTGCAATTAACACCATGTTTCTGCAAGAAATTCACTATCTCTTTCTTGGTAGAATATTTGGTTGGGCACCTTTTAAATAAGACTCCATGTTCAAAACTATAACTAAAGGAGGGCCCGCCTCGGTGGCATCGATGGTAGCGTGTCTGCCTCACGTTCAAGAGGTCCCGAGTTCGGATCTCGGTAAGGGTGAGTTATCTGGATGAGGTATTTTCTGGGGCTTTCCCTTATCGTGAAAGGCGAATGTAGGATGACTCTAAGCTCTATGTACCCTGAGCTGATTTGAGCATCATTTCACCCATTCCATTCATCGTCCGATATGATTTAACGTTGGAGGACGTAAATTAAAAAATAAAGAAGGAGGTATGTGTGGAATAAGCATTTCTTTCAACCATTATGCTGGTTCATTTGGCTATAGTAAACTCCACTGCTGTTTCCTGATGTATGAATTCGAACCTCTTGGGGTGAGTTATCTGGATAAGGTATTTTCCTGGGATTTTCCTTATCCTGAAAATTGAACTTCAGGTAACTCTAAGATCGATGGATACTGGGCTCATTTGAGTATCATTTCACCCATTTAAATCAATGTCCGATTTACTTCACGTTGGAAGATATGAATTACAGATACATGCTTTCCGCTGTTGCCTGCTTGAGTGGGATATTTTGAAAAATTTCCTGAATGAACGTCAGTGAATGTGTAGCGCTTAATGATCGCTGTTACTACATACGGCACCGCAGGCGGTGACACTGATGATACATAAAGTTAAGATGGAGCACCGGGGAGTATGATGGCGGAGGAAAAGGGAACCCGGAGTAAACTCGCCCCAGTGTCATGTTGTCCACCACAAATCTCACATGCGGTTGCCTGGAAATGTGTAGTGTTTAACGCCCGCTTTTACTACATACGGCACCGCAGGCGGTGACACTGATGATACATGAGATTAAGATGGAGCACCGGTGGAATGAGATGGCGGGGGAAACCGGAGGTCCCGGAGAAAACCCGCCCCAGCGCCGTGTTGTCCACCACAAATCTCACTTTGCGGTCGCCTGGGATCGAACCCGGGCCGCCTTGCTGAGAGCCAAGCTGTCTAACCACTGAGCCACAGCGCGGCCCACGCGCGGTTGCCTGGGATGGATCCCCAGCCACCTTGGTAAGAGGCAAGCGGTGTAAGCGCTTGATGACGCGGGAAAGTTTTCTGAATTCCTTGTAAAGTTTTGCTGTTAAATTCCAAATCAACCGACTAGCCTCACTATGGATCACAAGATTTCGTTTGCGAATGGCCTCAGCCATAATAATTTACAGTAGCTTGACACTTGTATAAGGGCTGTTCAATAAAGATGGAACACAACCTTTCTGACAAAGTACCTTTACTCATCCCCATGATTTTGATGGTGCTTCTCAAAATAGTCTCTCCTGAATGCGATACACTTGTCCCAGCGTTTCTGCCAGTCTTCAAAGACATGCTGGAAACCAATTTTTGAAAGATCCTTCAGAATCGCCTCCGCAGCCTTCACCAATGCTTCTGATGATGCATAATGCCATCCCACGAAGGCGTTTCTTCAAGTTAGAAAACAGAAAAACGCCATATGGGGCTAAATCCGGACTATAGGGAGGGTGAGAGATGCACTTCATATTGATTTTTGCAAGATATTCAGCAATAACTTTGGCAATATGCGGCCGCGCATTATCGTGGTACAACATCCAGCCGGCTTCACGGAAATGTGGTATTTTGCGCCTGATATGGACCTGCAATATTTTCAAGACATCCCTGTTTTGCATTTTTGGGCGTTGGTGATGAAGGAGATTTCCACACTCAGCTTTGCTGTTTGCTCTCAAGATCAAAATGATGTAGCCAAGTTTCATCAGTAGTGAGTACATTTGAAAGAAACTCCGGATCTTTCTCTAACATCAACTTTAACTCTATGCAGACCTGCATGAGAATGTCCTTTTGTTCGGGAATCAACAGTCTTGGAACCCATCGCGCACAAACACGTATCATGTGTAATATTTCTGTCACCAATGTGTGGGTAGCACCCAATGAAATGTTCAGTATTTCGGAAAGTGATCTTAAGGTAATTCGTCGATCCTCTGTCACAGTGGCAGCAGCAGTGTTGATGTTTTCTTCAATAAGAGCAGTAACTGGAGCACAGGGCTTACCTTCCCTTGAAATTGTCTCCCCTCTTTAAACATTTCAAACCACCTTCGAGCTGTGCTGTAGGGAAGAACAGACTCTCCATAGGCCTCCTGTAACATTGTATAGGTCTCAACTGAATATTTGTAGAGACTAAGGCAGAATTACAATGCCGCATATTGTTCCTCGCGAGTAGCCGATACTGAACATGTCTGAACTTGCTTGGTTCTCACAGGTGGTAACCAGGAGTACTAACAATAAAGCTACTGCGGCGTGTTTGTTTCACATTAAGCTAACAGAATATAATAAGATTGAACTTGAGCCCTCGTAACAAACAAGTGTCAATAAGCGAGAACAAGCCAAGTAGCTTAGAAGCGAGAGCACCACCACTGATGCTCATGTAAGGCACAATAACAATCCAAGTGATAATTTCTGTTTAAGCAAGCATTTTCCCCCATAAGGAGGGCATAATCCTCTTCACTGAATTCCACGTAACCACACAGATCTTGTTCCGTAATGTACCAAATCTATGGGAAATACGGTTTACTTCAATATATACACTTTATATCAAGTAAACTCTATTTCTATAAATTATCACTTCTGATGTAGTTTTCTTTGTTATAGTTTACAATATTGTGAACACTGCAGTTCAAAAGAGTTTAAATCATTACGTGGAATCCATGTTTGTGTTTCTGAGTAAGTCTATCTCTTTGTGAGAAGATTTTGACGTATTAGCTCCTGCGGATTGCTAAAGTTAATGATAAATACTCAGGGCAAGGTAAACATATTTATTGAGACTGCTTAGTGTCTTTTGTACAGCAATTTTACTGTAATATATGGTTACTGCTTTCATCTGATACTCTTTTTAAATTACCTCGTTTGGACAATGATATATTCACCAGGGTGGGTCAAAAAGTAATACCTCCTATTATCTTCCTTAAATAAGCAAGTTATGTAAAAACTTTGAATTTGGCGCAATTTCTAAAACTTTCTTCTCTAATCCTCTGCAGTAGTAACTTCCTATGTCAACAGGTGGCAGCACTGCAGAATGGTTGACATCGACATTCGTATTAGGCAGAGTTCTGGGATTGAATTTTTGTCTGCGAAAGCTGAAACGCCAATTCGCATTCACGAAAGGCTAAAGAATGTGTATGGTGATGCAACGGTGGATGTCAACACTACTAAACGATGTGTTCGTCGCTGTAACGAAGCTGAAGGGCAAACACCATTGACAGATGAAAAGCGAAGCGGCAAGCCGGTGACTGCAGTGACTCCATGCAACATTCGGCGAGTCGATGACATCATTCGCGGTGATCACCGGGGAACAACAAGTGAATTGTGTCGCATTACCTCCCTCAATAAAGGCAGTGTGATGATTATTCAACTACTGGGTTACTAA
Source organism: Mantis religiosa (assembly GCA_030765055.1). Lineage (NCBI taxonomy): Eukaryota > Metazoa > Arthropoda > Insecta > Mantodea > Mantidae > Mantis > Mantis religiosa. Next base: position 305,549,939 of record CM060948.1, on the reverse strand, counting down.
AATGTTTGTTCACGTTGGGTACCAAGAATGTTAACCGCCCAAAACAAAGAAATAAGAAAAAAATAGCCTCCGAACACTTGTAGCGCTTCAGTTTAGAGGGAGAGGATTTTCTGGAAAAGATTGTTACTGGAGACGAAACGTGGGTTCATTTTTTTGAACCTGAATCAAAGAGGCATCACACAACGTCACCGAAAAAAAAATATTCAAAACTCAGCGGTCGGCAGGGAAAGTTATGGCGACAGTGTTTTGGGATGCAGAGGGTGTGCTTATGATTGATTCCTTGGAACAGGGATGCACAATAAAATCTGTGCAATACGTCAGAACTCTCAAAAAGCTGAAAGCCCGTCTTCGCCGAGTTCGCCCAACAAAAGCTATGGTGGATGTTCTTCTTTTGCATGACAATGCAAGATCACACACCAGCCGTTACAAAACTGCAGAAATTGAGAAATTGGGATGGCAAGTCTTATCTTACACCCCATACAGCCCTGACCTGATACCATCAGACTTCCATCTGTTCGTGCCACTAAAGGAAGCTCATCGTGGGATTCATTTTGAAAATGAGGAGGCTGTGGAATCGTCCGTGCATTAATGGCTTGGGAAGCAAGACCGTGTGTTTTACCACACTGGAGTACCTGCCCTAGTTAAAAGGTGGCCAAAACTGTGGAGAAGGATGGAGATTATATTTAATAGTGCCAAGTTAATCGTTAATATTGTAGTTTTCACGCTATTTAAATTGGATTAAACTATTACAAATAAGCTATTCACATCGGTATTCAGAAAACAATTCAGCTATGAAAAGTAAATGTTGGCTGGCGCTTCTAAAACTAGTGTCGTTGCAGGTACACAAGGGTATACAAATCTTATACACATATGATAAATATTAACCTATATACTTTCATATTTGCAGTATTTAACACTGTAAGCAACAATACCACGAAGACACACACAATAATTCATGCTATTGATTTATCCTATATTTCCAGTTAGATCGCTCACAACTTTAAATTTGATAATCAACCAATGATTGTGTCTTTGTAGGAGCCCTACTCGTAGATCTATAAGAACATGCTTGTGACATACAAATATCAGAATAATAAACTAAGCTTAATTAAATTTCCGGGTCACAACAAGACATGTAGATCCAAAGCCTACCGCCTGACAGCCGTAAACCTCATATCGACGCTGAATGGGCACCATGAGTGGTGGGGCAGCAGCAAGGATGTTGCATGATTAGCTCTCGGATTCACTCCGTCTGGAGAATCCGGCCTTCGCAACCTGGAAGCCGAGTTGAGCAGCAAAGATCCAGAAACGAGGAAGGAAAGCGGCCTGAAGCACCGGTATGAGAATGCGGAAGATAGAAATGAAGGTCAAATTGATGGAAGAGAAGGTGATGATGAAATAGCAATTGGTGGAATTTTGGGCGGGAAGAAACTGGAGAATCCTGAGAAAATCCATTCAAACAGAAATCCCGAGAAAATCCCACATGTGGTTGCATAGAACCTAACCCAGGTCGCAATGGTGAAATGTAAGAGTTCCAAACACTCAGATATGTTGCCGCATTTTAGTGCATCTTGCATACTATTAGTACACTAATATTAGTATGTAATACACCAACAATGTGATTTAAAGAAGATGTAGAGGAAACAATTTGAAAAATAATAATCCTTCTAATAAATTGAAACTATTTTAGTAGTTATTTTAAATTTATTTTTTGATTAAAATTAGTAAAACCATTATTATTTAAATGTTAAAATTACGTTAAGAAAAATCTATTTAAAAATAATAACGATATATGTAGAAAAGTTGAAGGATGTTTAGCTGTCGTTATGGCAACGGCAGAAGTTAAAAAGCTGAGGTACCTGAAGCCATTTGAGTCTTCTGCAAATGGACGTGATAGTGTGAGGGTGTGTTTTGCGTGTGTATGCATTACTAAGAGTTTGTGCTTGCATTGGAAAGTGGAAGGTTGTAAAGGATTCCGCATGGCAGTATACTATCAACGTATATAATGCATTGAAAGGTATAACTAATCGTTGGAAACGTTTCCGTTTAATTAAAATACAAACTTTTATAGAAGAAAGGAGGAACTACCTTTTTATTTTTATTTATAACTAAATTATCACTTGCCATCCGATTTTTATCATTTTCATCATATTCATTTTCATTCAAGGCACATAGAGCTTACAGTTACCAGACATTTATGTTTCAGAATTAGAGCAAACCTCCAACGTTAAATCATATAGAATGATCAATCAAATGACGTTCAAATGACTCCAGGGTACACAGAGCTTACAGTTGCCACACATTCCTCTTTCAGAATAAGAGAAAACCTCAAACGTTAAGTCATATCGGACGATGAATGAAATGATGTTCAAATGAATACAGTGTATATAAAGCTTAGAGTTACCCGATATTCCTATTTAAGAATAAGAGAAAATATCCAACGTTAAGCCTAATCGGACGATTAATTAAAATGATATTCAAATGAGACCAGGGTACACAGAACTTACATTTACGTCACGTTTATCTTTCAGGATAAGGGAAAAGTCAACGGTTAAGTCATATCGGACGATGAATGAAATGATGTTCAAATGAATACAGTGTATATTGTAACGGGGAGTGCTGAAACACCCTGTGAGCAGCTGGCAACGGAAGACAGGGGAGGCTCGGTTAGCCACGCCTTTCCCTCGTTTGTCTTATAGTGGTGACAGCCAGCGGTCGGAAAGAAACATAACTGTGCGTCTGTTTTTCTGTACACCTGTTTCTCGACCCTTCGTTTACTGGAACATTCTCCTGGTCACTAGAAACCGGCGATATTCCGATATAAAGAGGGTTACAGACAGACGGAGTCAGTTGTTGAGTTGGTTTTGGTGTAGTCAGTCAGTTGTTGGTTTGAGTTGGTCAATCAGTTGGTTAGTGAATGAGGACAGTTCTTGGTGTAAGAAGAGTTAGTCAGTGACGTGTTAATGAACGAAAGGATTGTGAATGAGAAGACTGTGCGTGCATCGGAGTTTATGTAATCGCGAGTACAAGTGAAGTTGTAACGGACGAACTGGTAAATTGTAACTGTGTGCAGCAAGTAATTTTGTGTAATTGGCAAGTGTTAAACTGTAAGTCGGTAGAAATAAAGAACATTGTTGAGTGGTGTAATTGGACTTTTCATTTCACGAACCCACAAAGTCACAATATAAAGCTTAGAGTTACCCGATATTCCTATTTAAGAATAAGAGAAAATATCCAACGTTAAGCCTAATCGGACGATTAATTAAAATGATATTCAAATGAGACCAGGGTACACAGAACTTACATTTACGTCACGTTTATCTTTCAGGATAAGGGAAAAGTCAACGGTTAAGTCATATCGGACGATGAATGAAATGATGTTCAAATGAATACAGTGTATATAAAGCTTAGAGTTACCCGATATTCCTATTTAAGAATAAGAGAAAATATCCAACGTTAAGCCTAATCGGACGATTAATTAAAATTATATTCAAATGAGACCAGGGTACACAGAACTTACATTTACGTCACGTTTATCTTTCAAGATAAGGGAAAAGTCAACGGTTAAGTCATATCGGACGATGAATGAAATAAAGTTCAATTGAGTCCTAGGTACACAGAGCTTAGGGTTATCTGACATTCATCCTTCAAGATAAAACCTCAAACTTCAATTTAAATTGGAAGATGACTGAAATGGTGCTCAAATGAGTCCAGCGTACATAGAGCTTATAGTTATCCGACATTCGGCTTTTAGTATAAAGAGAAACATCCAAGGTTAAGTCATTTCAGACGATGAATGAAATAATGGTCAAGTGAGTCCGGAGTACATAGAGCTTAGACTTACCCGACATTCGGCTTTCAGTATAAAGAGAAACCTCCAAAGTTAAGTCATATCAGATGAATCAGATGCATTAAATAATGGTAAAGTGAGTCCGGGATACAGAGAGCTTAGAGTAAATCGAAATTCGGCTTTCAGTATAAAGAGACACCTCCAAAGTTAAGTCATATCAGACGATGAATGAAATAATGTTCAAATGAGTCCAGGGTACATAGAGCTTAGAGTTACCAGACATTCAACTTTCAGTATAAAGGGAAACCTCCGACGTCTATCCATATCGGACGATAAATAAAATAATGTTTAAATGAGTCCAGGGTACATAGGCCTTAGAGTTACCAGATATTCAGCTTTCAGTATAAAGGGAATCCTCCGACGTCTATCCATATCGGACGATAAATAAAATAATGTTCAAATGAGTCCAGGGTACATAGAGCTTAGAGTTACCAGACATTCAACTTTCAGTATAAAGGGAAACCTCCGACGTCTATCCAAATCGGACGATAAATAAAATAATGTTCAAATGAGTCCAGGGTACATAGGCCATAAAGGGAAACCTCCAACGTTCATCCATATCGGAAGATAAATAAAATGATGTTGAAATGAGTTCAGGGTACATATGGCTTAGTGTTACCAGACATTCAGTTTTAGGATAAAGGGAAAAATCCCAACGTTCATCCATATCGGATGATGAATGAAATAATGTTCAAGTGAGTCCAGAGTACATATGCGTTAGAGTTACCAGACATTCAGCTTTCAGTATAACGGGAAACCTCGAAAGTTCATCCATATCGGACGATAAATAAAATGATGTTCAAATGAGTCCAGAGTACATATGGCTTAGTGTTACCAGACATTCAGTTTTAGGATAAAGGGAAAAATCCCAACGTTCATCCATATCGGATGATGAATGAAATAATGTTCAAGTGAGTCCAGAGTACATATGCGTTAGAGTTACCTGACATTCAGCTTTCAGTATAAAGGGAAAAATACCAACGTTCATCCCAATCGGATGATGAAATAATGTTCAAGTGAGTCGAAAGTACATAAGGCTTAGAGTTACCTGACATTCAGTTTCAGTATAAAGGGAAACCTGAAATGTTGCCTAAGTCATATCGGACGTTGAATGAAATAATGTTCAAGTTAGTCCAGAGTATATAGCGCTTATAGTTATCTGACATTCAGATTTCTGTATAAAGGGAAACCTCCAAACTTAAGTCAAATAAGACGCTGAATGAAATACTGTTCAATCGAGTCCAGGGTACATAAAGCTTAGAGTTACACGACGTTCATCTTCCAGAATATGGGAAATCTTCAAGAGTTGAGTTATATCGGTCGATGAATGAAATGAAGTTGAAATGAGTCCAGGGCACACAGAGCTTAGGGTTGCTAGAAATTCGTCTGTCAGAATGAGGGCAAAACGCCAACGTTATGCTATATCGCACGATGAATGAAATAGTGTTCAATTATAGAGCTCAACATAGAGCTCAAAGTTTTCAGACATTGATCTTTCCGGATGTGAGCAAACCTTAAACGTTAAGTCATATAGGACAATAAATTAAATGAAACTTAAAGGGTTCAAGTTCCATAGAGCTTAAAGCTATAAGCCATTATTTTTTATATTCTGCTAAAACTTCCAACGATAGAAGCCATATCGGATGATAAATAAAATGCTCGAAATGATTCTCAAAGAAGCCCAGTTCCATAGAGCTTAACGGTACTAGACATTCATCTTTCAGGTTAAAGAAAACCTCCATATTTAAGTCATATCCGACGATAAATGCTATAATTTTCAAGGGAGTGCAGGGTACATAGAGGTTAGAGTTACCCGACATTCAGCTTTCAGTATATAGGGAAACCTCCAAAGTTAAGTCATACGGGACGATGAATGAAATAATTTTCAAGTGAGTCTAGGGTACATAGAGCTTATATGTACCCGACATTCAGCTTTCAGTATAAGGGTAAACCCTTAAAGTTAAGTTATATCGGACGATAAATGAAATAGTGTTAACGTGAGTCCAGGGTACATAGAACTTAGAGTTACCTGACATTTAGCTTTCTGTAAAATGGAAAAATTCAACGTTAAGTCAATTCGTAGGATAAATGAAATGCATTTCAAATGTGTACATGTTACATAGATCTAGAATTACCAGACATTCATTTTTCAGGGTAAGGGAAAACTCCGAAGAAAGCCTTATGCAGATAGCTCACCATTAAGAGTTAAAGGATGTAGCCTGGGACTCAAGTACTTACGATAGTAAGTCGCCAAAAACGGTGTATCTCGAATATGAGAGCCCCTGGTGGTTTACCGGGGAAATATACGATTCAATTGGAGAATTTAATGGTAGGACGGCAAGTTGGCAATGGTAGCTCAATGAGTTAGAGCGACTGGACGGAAACCAGTAGATCCATGCTTCACATCCCGGCCCTGATATTGAATTTTTTCATGTTGAATCTATCAGTCCAATACATTAGCCTGTTTAGGGCTAGGACGCAGAAATGAATAATTTCAATTAATTTAAATAATAGGAGTAAAATGATGAAGACTGGATTTGACAGTAAATCGCCACAAATGGTGCATCTCGATTACGAGAGCCCCTAGTGGTCTACCGGGGAAATATACGAGTCAATTGGAGAATTTAATGTTAGGACGGCAAGTTAGCCATGGTATCTCAATGGGATAGAGCGACTGGACGGAAATCAGGAGAACCGTGGTTCAAATCCCGGCCGTGGCGATGTCGATTCTATCAATAACTGTTGAGTCCCAACCTATACCTGATGTGTGTGTCTATGTGTGCGTATTGTTTATGTGTATGCGTAGCTAGATCACCGCTCATAACTATTTATTCTGATATAGTTGAATTTGCACTTATTTGAATAAGCGCGGAATATTACCTTGTAAAACGTTTTCAAATTATAAATGTAATCAAAAAATGCAACACTCGCACAAAATCACACAACCATTAATTTGTAATAACTGAACATCGTAGGCTCTAGCGGATAGAAGTACAACGTGTCTGGTAATATATACGGAATTTCAAGCAGAGCAACATGATTATTTTAAATACATCACGCATCTGCCATATTATTGTAATAGTGATGATAATAACAAGAATAATAATAACACTTATACATGGTATGAAATATATACGGTGTTCATTTTTATCTGTGATTTATCTTTCCCTCCACAACTCACTTTCAGCAACACCAAGTCGTTACAAAATATATTCTTGAGAATAAGTCAGCAGATCTGCACAGTCCTGTTTTGTATCCTTTTAGGTTATCTAGTCTACACGAGATTGATAAAGGCGTTTAATATCGATGAAAATCCTTTTTCGCAGATTCTTTTAATCATGTATAGTGTTCATCATTTTGTTGCTGTATAACTGCTTCAGGAAGTTCTTTAATCTTTATTATAAGCGTACTCATTGTAAGTTTGCCAGCCTCCAACGGTTTATAGAAGTCTTTGATTTCTCCTTCTCGTTTGATTTATTTGATGTGATCATATTTTTTCAGCCTAGAAGTGTTTGGAAGTACCTAGTATATTGCGATACAAGCGTAGTAAGTGCATTAAGTTGCAAGACAAACTTTAGTAATTTCTACTTCCGAGATAAGCTAATGCATACTATTTGTCCAAAGACTCCTTAAATATATAAACAGCTGCCGGCCCTCGTAGCCATGGTCGCTAAAGCGTATGTCTCTAGTGTTCCGCCGCGTAGAGGGTCGCGGCTTCGAGTCCCGCCTTGGGCATGTGTGTTTATGTGTATAGTGAATATTTGTGAAACAAGGAAAACAGATAAGAAAATAAACTGAAATAATGAAAAATCGGTTAAATAAGAAAAAAATATAATGAATATTAGAAGTAGTATTTACCTACGCCTGTTGGGCATTGGTTCATTGGTTAAGGGTAAAGGTCTCCAGCGTTACTCCTTTTATCGAAGTGATGACAACATGTCGATGTTGATGAATTTAAAAGTATTTAGTATCTCACAGTTCATATTTAGCTACTGCAGAAATTAAATTTCCAGCAAACAATTCATATATAAGAGGAAGTGAATGACCTGGTAAAATTTCAATCAAAAATGCGTCTCTCAAATATGTTTACAGTTTATGTCTGCAGTAATGCATATATCAAAAGTTGGAGAACTCCATACATCTCATGCAAATATATGCAGTAGCACAACACTCAGGTATGCTGTGTTATACAAGTGCTGAGGGCAGGGCATCAAAATTTCCATCATGATAGTATGAACGTGAAATTAGTGAAAATATAATGTCGCTAATGAACTGTTCTAATGTTTATTTTCATTTATTCCTGTGTAGTGTACAATAATCTGGGTGCCTGGAGTATTTAGCACGTGATTTCTTTTTGAAGGGGTAGAGCCAGACTGAAAAATTCAATGTCATAGCCGGGATCTGAACCACGGGTTTTCTGGATTCCGTCCAGCCGCTCTTATCATTTAAGCTACTATGACCAACATGCCGGCATGGCATTAAATTCTCCAACTGACTCGTGTTTCTCCCGTTAAACAATATAGGAGTTCTCATAAACGCATGAGACCACTACCTTAATGGCGACCTACTATGCTGTAAGTACTTTAAGGGGGGATGTATGCAAATATTCAGGGTCTTACATAAATAGCCATAATATCCAACGTTTTCAAGCTAGAGAAGTGAAACTTAGTATACTCATTTAAGATAATACAGTTAATATGCACAATTTGTTTCATAATTTTCCATTGTTTATAACTAATGCTACATATTTTTTCTGCAGGCAGGATTATTTACAAACTTAAGCCCATTTTTTTCAAAATTGACACACGCTATTTTTCTGAAATTTGGTATGTTACTTTAAAACACACTAAAATGAAATTTTTAGACTTAGATTTCTTATTGAAGCTGTATAGAATTAAAAAATGTTAATCACATGCATCCTTTAAAAATTAATATAATTTCATATATTTTGTATCATCACATTCCATATGGAGCTTAATCTCAAATTTTAGAACCACAAAAATATTTATTGTGGCATAAGAAAGCTGTGTGCTAAATTGCATCACTGTAGCTGAAGTAGTTTGAGATAAAAATGGGTTGAAGTTGTAGAAAATGCAAGTTACACTTCTCATATCCATAGTCTGTATCGTCCTTCTGGTCTTCTTCAGTCTTTCTTTTTAAATTTTTCTTCTATCTTGCTTCTTTCTGCATTAATTTCATAGCTCTTTCTGTACCAGCGATGCGAATGTTGTCGATACCCTGCAAAACTATTCCCATAAACACACCAGGTTGATACCCTAACTGATGCATAACTTTCTTTCTGCCCACATTCCCATCATTAAACACTATTGCAGCATCAAATGTAGCAATTTTCACCACTATGGAAGAAACAGAACACCTTTTCCATATCAGACTGTTGAGGTTTTCATTTGGGTTTTGTGTCTCTCCATAGAGACATTTATTTAGCAAGTCTGGGTGTGCTAAGAATTAATAGGTGGGCTTTATAGGTTCCAAGACAGCTGATGGAAGACCATGTGTTACTACTATGCAACACTAGAGCATTTAATTTTTTAAAGGTACATACAGACCACATACAGTCATAATATTTTGGTGTTTGACAGCTAATATTATATACTATTTTACAAAACAATAAAAGAAATTAGATTTTGTTAACATTTTCTCGTACGTCCCCCCTTAAGGCCCGGGCTTTATAGTTCGGACCACTATTAGGTACAATCTCCTATAAGGTTTACCGGGAACAACACGAGTCAGTTGGAGAATTTAATGTCATGTCGGCATTTTGGCCATAGTAGCTCAAACGGTTAGAGCGGCTGGATGGAAACCAGAAGATCTGTGGTTCAAATCCCGGCTATGACACTGAATTTTTGTCTGGCTCTAACCCTTCATAGTGTGTCTTACACACAGCTAGTGTGAGGGAACAATTAATAATTTCTTTTTCTCAGTTCTGTCCTCACTTGTTGCACAATGTGCTGTAGTTTAGTATTAATACCAATTGAAAGTGCATACCTTCTTTTTGCATGTAATATTGTCTAAATTACCCTCTCAATAGTATGTTCACTTCGCTAAAATATTTCTTTATGGTAATGATATATCCTCCTAAAACCTGAATCCCATCTACGTCGATAAATTCATAGAGCGAAACTACACAAAAATGGACAGTGATGTTAAAAGTTTAGAATGAATAATAACAGGGAACAATTATAATGAACACTAAAGCAAATGACGTTGCTCTGAGCAAATAAATATCTCCATTGTGCATTTATATTTTAATATTTATCCAAGTTACCATTATAAAAGTATGAAAAATTTTGTCTTAAGTTTCTGAAAACCTATCATTGATGAGGCTGTTTCAACAACATATTTAAACAACTAACATATATCGCGATGCCAAGAAATGATACATTTAACTGATTTATTTTGTTGGTTTAGTGGCTGTGTTAGCAATAATTTTTAATTAGCTTGTATTCGATAAAAGTATCTTCTTAATTGGAAAATTGATTTTTCTTTTGTCCGTAATGGTTATATTCTTTTCAATGAATAAAACTTCTAAACTTCTCTTTATCAGTTTGATAACGCATCTGAGATTCATAATTACAGCCCAGATATTTAAATACATGTTTCTGAATATACTCAGGCAAAATGACTAACAAATAAAATAGGCACAACAAAATTGAAAAATACATTTATTAAACATTAAAAAAGAGAGTAGTCCCACTCTTTATTAATGAAAACAGCTAGGGAATTGATAAAATATTAGTAACATACAGCTCTTAATGTTACTTTCCTGTATTATAAGTGCAAAAAAGATACTTTTTTTTTAAAGTTGTCAACTCATACCCCTCCCTGAGAGGGAGCACCTTACTTTGTGGAAAAAGAACATTCGGCTTCCAGCGAGGAAACAAACACATTTAAAACAAAACACTTTCGGAAAGGCTCATTTCACTTATTAATGCAGTAGAACATTCACCTTGCAAGACATTATACATTTCAAAACCTAAAGCTTTTCTAGGACGACAATAGGTTCACACTTTTCAATAACGCTTTTCCATTGTTCTTTTAGTACATGCAGCAGTTTATTATTAATGCTTGAGTCAGGAGTTTAGCTATGACCTTGTGGTTGAAACAAGTGAACCTGAGATAGCGCTCCATTGTTTATTCCTCTCGATTCATTGTTCTACACACTGCTTCAAACAAACAAATGAAACAAAATATTTAGGAATAATTTTTGATTCAAAATTATCTTGGAGACATTATATTGAAGCAGTAGTTAGCAAATCAAACAAAAATTTCAATTTTGTAAATATTAGCTGGAGTTAGGTGGGGCAGTAATTGGGAGACACTGAACACCACATACAAAACATTCATCAAGCCAATAATTTTTTATAATGCAGAGGTATTAATTACAGCAAACAGTTCTAACATAAATCACCTAGAAGTATGCCAAAATCAGGCCCTGGGACTAATAACTGGTGCAGCAAAATCAACTCCAATCATGGCAATGCAAGCCTTAACTCAGAAATATCCAATACATCTAACTTTAGAGGAGCAGGCACTAATACAACATGAAAAAATGTTGCGGTTAAAAACAACAAAAAGGGAGAAAAGATTACTACAACCAATCAAGATGAAAACACAAACAAGTTTCCTACACTAAGTTATGGAATTAAAAACAGATCTGAATCTTCCTAATTCTAAAGAAAACATTTTAATCAAAGAAACCCCACTAAATTTTGAACCAATTAATATTCAATTAGATTTAGAACAAATAGTTACAAAATCTGAAACTTCCAAAACTGTACTAAAAGCACTAGCATTAGAAACTGAACAATAGATACCCACCTGAAGAATGGTTACATATCTACACAGATGGATCTAACTAGGACAACAACTCAGGAGCAGGAATTAAGTGTGCACTGTTCTCATTCTATCAACCAGCAGGGTACCACACAACAAATTTTGATGCAGAAGTAACGGCTATTCATGTTTCACTCCAACACCTTCTATACAGAATAGATAAATTCAAAAATGCTGTCATACTTGCTGATTCTAAAGCAGCATTATGAGCAATAAGTTCATATAAAATGAGGTCAATCCAAATTAAGGAATGTCATAAAATGATCCAACAACTTCAGAAACTGCACACAGGAATTATATTACAGTGGATACCTCCACATTGTGGAATTGCTGGAAATGAATCAGCTGATTTTCTTGCCCAAAAAGGTGCACATTTAATACAGAACAAAAGTAAAAACTTACCCTTTACATCCATAAACAGAACAATCAAAAGCAAGTATAAAAACAAACAAATCCAACTAATATCTAACAAAGCCAAGGATAAAACATGGAACATTTTAATTAAAAATCCAGATATTATTTCAGAAATCCCACGTAAAGCTGCAGTAGAAATTTTGAGATTACTTAAGGAACATGATTATTTGGCCAAACACTTACACAGAATAGGAATTTATACAAGTTCTCTGTGCAACAAAGAAGAGGAAATGACTGAAGAACATCTTTTAACCTGTGAGGCCCTACCTGCCGGACCCACTATACAGAAATATTGGAGAGCAAGAGAGCTAATGGCTTCATTGCCAAAGCCTAGCATTTGAAAGAAACAACAACAACACGCTACTTCAAAAGGGATTTATCCTTTCATTTCCGGGACAATAAATATTACCCATAGTAGCATCAATATTGCCTGCCCACCTCAAGAAGGCAAGAGAGAAATGAACGGGAAGAGCGGTTTGAACTGTTTATCTCATCTGTTAGTGCATCTGTTTACTAGGATGTGAGTGTATGAGAGTGCATATGAGTCACTCATGCTGCCAGATCTTAATGCTCGTAGCAATAACTGCAGTGATAGGTACTATGTATGGGTGAGTTATGTATCAACACTTGTGTATTTTAAACGAACCTAGCATCTTTGTCATACTCGGAAGGCCAGCATAAACACCGCGCGAACAGAAAGAGAGATTACGTTACACATTCCTCTACCTTGCCTTCTTGTGCTGGGCAGACAGTGCTGCTTTATATTTCCACATCAAACGAAATAATTATGGTCATATTTTTAAAATGTACACTTTTACAGCCGTTAAACAATATAATTATGACCATACATGTGTAAAAATTATTTTACTAGCCTGTTAAAATCAGGGGATATGAATTCTAGACAACAACTTTCATGTGCCGATGTTACTCTATTTACCGCATACCAAGAACATCATCACATCACTGCACGATTGTAAATTTAAGGACAAAAGCATTCTCCTAAGTCAATGACTACTTGCATTTTCGAAGATCACTGGGGATGATGACACTAGCGTATCACCTTATTTCTGAATTAGATAAACTCTTATCAATTATATCGTCAGCCAAACAAAAATCATGAATGGAACATTGGTAATGGAATATGACTTCTATATGGCTAAACGTTGAGACCCATTGACCTTCATGACAGAGCGCTGCATTGGCTTGCTTACTAGAAGAGCGAAATAGTAGCTTGGCGAACAGTAAGTGAAGAATCACAAATACGGCAAGTAGAAGCGATGTATTTGATGTGAAAAGCTGAACAATTAATTAATATTATACTCAAATGTATATTACCATTACAGCAGCCTATTTTTTTCGCTTCACACAAGGATAATTTGATGCCCTCTTCTATCTCTTTGCCATAATATTAAATCACGTTAAGTATGATTTGTCGAGCCTGCCGATCTATGACACGTTTTTATCCAGAAGACAAGATTATGTCTAAACATAGTGTACATAAACCGACTCGCTGTGTATACACAATAGACTGGCGTAAACAAGACCATTGTTTCACATTCCTTCCGATACGCTTCAACGTTTTGCCAATTAGATTTTCGCTGGCATTTGGCATAAAGCCCCAACGATCCAAAACAAACACGAATGCTATAAATCATAAAATACGGAACCAAGAAAGACAAAATGGCCACTAAAAGACTGCATCTCGAATAGCAGAAACGTAAATTTACGTTACATAGTAAAACACGTGTAAAATATTACAAAGGTGTCACATAAAACCACATAGAGTAGTATTTTCCTTTAACGTACTGGTCGCTTTTTGTGCATTTATTGTATTTTGTTTCAATATGCAATATAATCTTTTATCCCAGTTTATAACATATACTGTGTTAATATATGGGTATATACAGAAATGCTGTTACTTGAAAGGAACCATGGTTTAGTATACCTATATATCTACACGCTCTTCAACACAGAGAACCTTTACAGATATCTGATCCGTTATCACGACAGTGATATAGGGATGATGAATTCCTCCTATCCAAGAGAACACTAAGGAGCCTAATCCTTTGTCACCTCGAGAATAGGACGCAATGTCACTGGAAATGAGCGTTTCTCTGAAATGGGAACAGGGAGGTAATGATCTGTGCGTATCAGTGGCGGCTCCTCAGAGCATTGGTAACTCAGCTTTAAGTTTCGTTTCACTTGAAATATCTGGGTTCACATCTCCTTGAGAATAAGATGTTTTTATCTTGGAAATACATATCTCGAACACCTTGAAGCCCTTAACATCTCAGGCTGACTTAAGGAATCAAAATATATTCATGGAGAACTTGAAAGGTGATAACCTAAAATTATGGACTTCTAATTATGGATTTGCGACAGTATTTTTCTCTAGCGTATCTGGTGCTGCGGGGTTTGTCTAAAGAGCGGAAGACTTTTATTTGGTTCCCAGTAACAGCTTAGAGTGGGGGGGGGCCTCAGCCTTACGAGGACTTTTGAAAGAACTGAAGAGATATTTTTACGAAAAATAAGTAGCTCTTGACAATGATATCGGAGGTTGAGTGCTTCTCTTATAGAACACAAGAAAGCAATCAGTGTTGACAATCTCTTGTCAACAGAGAACCGCACTGTGTAGCGGTAAAAATATTGGTGAGCAAAGAGTTCCACGTTGGTGAGCCAGTTTGTAGCGGAATAGTGGTTAGCGCAGGGTATTAGCAAAGAGAGGTACTCTCAGGGTATGCGTGGATATGTATGAATAAGAATGGTTCTATTTACACTGGAATGCCCATTTCTAGCTCACTTAATGGCTGCTTCTTTTTATCATTACATCAAACTTGAAGCTGCCTACCAAGAGTTACCAACATATCACTGTTTAGAGTCACTGTAGGTGGAATACTTATTACTCAATAATACGTAATTCGTTACGTATGAAGCAATAGATCTTCATATAAATATGAACTGACAAATATCTTCTCTCATCGCTTCTGGTGTGCCTTCGACCAAGACCGAATCAGAGAGAACCTTCTGAATCAGCCGCCAGCCTCGAACAGTGATCCGTTACTTGGCACAGCTGCGCGTGGGTATGTAACTTTCACTTCTTGAAGCCCTCTTTCCACACAAAGATTCCCTTTATGACTATTTTGTCCATTGTGATTATTAGTCTCGGCCATGCCGTTATTAAGGGTCCGAAGAATACCTATTCAAACGGAGTCCAGTGGCATTCATTTAGGATTCTTCCTAAGAAATCCTCTTTCTCCAGTGTCTTTTGTTGCACAACCCAACTCAAATGCACGTGCATGCGTTTCACAAAGATACGAGGTTTCTTTGAAGTCCATCACGATTTTTTACTTATTGCAATCGTTTAATTTCTGTATCAACTAATTCCCTTGCGGGCACTCCCGCTTATATACATAGTGGCGCAGAACGTCAGCGGGTGAAGTGGAGGAAGCACACAGAAATAACTAACTCCTTGAACTTAACTGCAATTCTGCAGCTCCTCCTTCTTCTCTTCGAACGGCTAGCGCTGAAAGACAAAGCCCAACCAGGGACTTATTTCAAAAAGTATATATTTTATAACAAAGGAATTTATCCACCGTGCATTACATTTAAATTTCCTTGAAGATAAGATATAAAATAAGATTTATACATGTAGATTCTTAGTTTAAAATGAGATATTTTTCTTCCTATATCTCTGTTTCACTGTCACAATACATTTTCTTATTCTGAAGGACCACGCTTTGTCGCTAAGCGTCCCGCTTAACAGCTGAGCAGAGCCTTGAAACGAGCTTGGCTTTAGCCTGAGCACGCTTAGAGCAGAGCGCAGGAGCCGGAGAAGAGCCTTATTTTCCAATTTCTCCAATCAGTGCTTTTTACACCAAGCATTATCGCTGTAGTTCAAACAACAAGAAAAACATGTTTCCTATGTTTGAAATGTTAAAAAAATCCAAGTTTGGTAATGCAATGATATAATTACTAGGTATTACAAATATACATATGATAATTGTTGAAAAGCAGTGCTTCTCTGCTTTTTAGCAAGAACCGCCTCTGATAAGTAAAATGGTATGAGAGGAAGGAATGACGATGAGACAGGCCGATGATGGATGGTGTCTATAGGAAACCTTTCCTGTCGGCACTTTTCTGTCGACAGTTCGCCCCGCCCATCACTTCATATCGATGGCGATGGACGGAGATGAAAACAAGGTTTCCGGAAAAGTTCAAGGCATGTAACAAATAGATTTGCTTCATTTATAACCCCTGACCTGAAGCCCTTACCTGTCACCGGTTGTCTTGCTTAAGAAAAGACTATACTGCAACAGTTTAAATATCGCCGTAAAACCCTTACCTGAAAAGTCCACTGTGTTGCTTCTTTGTATGTTCAATGCCTTACGTATTCGAATAATCGATTTCAGCATTTCACGAGAAATACAAGTTAGGAAACCCTCTTTATTCAAATGAGATTTTTTATTTTAATAAAACGACTCTTTGTGTAAATGTTGAATAAAAACCAATGTTAATATTTAGATACGTATATTTACAAACATTTTATTAAAACTAACCTTTTTTCCAACTCTCTTTACAGGTCAGGTAAAGCAATTCTCAATTTCTTTGAAAGTTTACTTTAAAAACAATATTTCAAATTATGCATTTGTACGGAAGGATTTAAGCTGTACTATAATTTTTTTAGAAACAGAAATGCTGCAAGTATCAGAGAAGTAAGGAACCGAAATTTGCTTGTTACTGACGGACCTGTCTTCTGTACCAGCTGACATCTGTGAAATTATACTTATTGCATTCCACAAGTATTAAGCCAAAATGTAATTAAATAAAGCCAAATTGAGAGGTTACATAAAATAAATATATTACCTACTTATTTTATTCAGTGACATTTAAGTTCCTATAGGTCTATAATTCTTAATGTTGATGCTATTACTTTGGGTTTATAAAAATGTACATTTTTTGATTATATAACATTAAATTCATGTAGCACGTATATAAAAGAAAACTTAGTTTTTCTCAATATTTTTTCATGTTGACTCTATCTATCAAAAACCTTAGCCTATATACGGCTAGTGTGAAGAAATGATTAATTTCCATCAATTAACTAAAATAATAAGAGTTAAACGATGACGCCTGGGTCTCAAGTACTTACGATAGTAAGTCGCCACAAATGGTGTTTCTCGAATGCGAGAGCTCCTAGTGGTTACCGGGTAAATATATGAGTCAAATGGAGCATTTAATGTCAGGACAGCACGCTGGCCATGGTAGCTCAAAGGTTAAGAGCGACTGGATGGAAACCAGTAGATCTGTGGTTCAAATCCCGGCCATAGCATTGAATTTTTCATGTTGACTCTGTCTATCAAAATTATATGTGTTTACACTGTTACTGCTATTTTTCTTTCGCTGTCAGCTTCTACGCAGAATAATTTATTATCGCAAAACATGCATTGGTATACTACCGAACCAAGCGTTGAGGTATATTGACCCTCAGTGACCAGCACTGTGGTCGATTTCTTATCTGCAGATAGGAAGAGTGAAATATTAGTAAGTTGGTGTACAGGAACGGACGAAACACAAATGCAGCTGCGTGTCTGGTATGTAAGGTTAGTCAATTAAACCCAACACGGGTGCATAAAAGGTAAAAGATAAACTTAATGATAATAAGTGCATTAAATATGTACCCACATAATTATTTATTGTAACATATTTGAAATAATGAAAATGAGGCTAAACAGGCCTAACATCTGCAAATGAAATGTGTAGTGTTTAACGCCCGCTTTTACTACATACGGCACCGCAGGCGGTGACACTGATGATACATGAGATGAAGATGGAGCACCGGTGGAATGAGATGGCGGGGGAAACCGGAGGTCCCGGAGAAAACCGACCCTAACGCCGTGTTGTCTACCACAAATCTCACTTTGCGGACGCCTGGGATCGAACCCGGGCCGCCTTGGTGAGAGCCAAGCGGTCTAACCACTGAGCCACGGCGTGGTCTCCTAACATCTGCAATTTTCATAACGAAAAAGAGAGAAAACCAACTAAATTGGTTACTACACATTTACTATTAAATGACTATTACGATTATGGGCAGTGCACGGCAATATAACTAATTTTCTAGGTGATCAGTGTGTACAACGGGAATAATTTCTAAAAAGATGGTTTACTCAAGTAGCAAAAGCTAAACATATTATCAGTAATGTTCCGTTACTGAAAGATGTCTCACTGTCATTGTCGCTATTATCGTATACATATTATCAACCTCGTGCTTCTAATTTCAGTATTCCATTCCTTTCCCCAAGAATTATCAATTCTTTTACTCTTCTGATTAAAAGAAAAACCTGTGTCGTTAAGGGAAAGCATTTCGTATTAAATAATTTCTGTAATTATAGGTAATATGTAATAATAGAACTAATTTTTCTGAAGCTTGATGATTCTGTATAAATAGGCGATTGGTGTAGTGTAAACACTTGATTTAATCCATCAAAATGTTAAGTTATACAAAATTATGTGTATGTAATTTAAACATACTATTATTGCAATTAATAATGAACACAATCTCATGTTAGTTTAATAAAACATAAAGCAATGTACCCAAACCTGATTATGAGGTTCAGGGTTTGAGTCCTGTCCTTGTACATCATTTCAGTCATGTAGTAAAAGTCATCCCATATTTATTTCGCTTCACTTTCTTGTTTTGTAACTGTCATATCATTGCTGAGTTATATGGCAGAAGTATCAGTCTTCAAGTCTTTCACCAGCTGTAGCCCTTCAGTCGTTATCATTTCGTGTGTGATTCAAAGAGGTGTTAACTTCTGAAGGCCCAGAACGCATTTCAGGTATGTATTATTAATGTTTTAGGCTTACCAGATTCTTGTATCTCAGATAGGTCCATATAATCTTCAGTGCATATGTCTCTAGCGGAAAAAGCTTTGCCTGAAGGCGTTGTACTTCCATACCACAGAATAATCATGTACTGAGAAACTAAATCTTTCACTGTGAATGATATCCTTCAATTCCAAAGTCACGTGATTTGTAAATTTCTTATGGAGAGGCAAGTGTAACTATATTTTGATACAGTAAATGCTTTAAAAACCCAAAGGACAAGCAAAATGCTTTTCTAAGATAAATGGAAATACGACATTATTTTTTGCTGCTTTGGCTGCATTGATAAATTTGTGAAGGGAGTATATCATGTTTTCCAAATGGGAAGTGTTCTGGACTGCAGCGAATGATATTCGTTGTCATCCGGTTACCTCCACACTTTTCATATTTTCCTCTGTCTCACACACTACGTTAGAGAATGCATATGCCCTTGATGCTACTCGTAAGTGAACCTAAACTGAATTGTATAAATTTCATAGTAATACAGCTGTTAAAATTAAAATTTGAAAAAAAAAATATTTGCATGTTTTAAATGTTCTAATTATCAACATAGTTTAGCAATTATCTATCATTTTCACTGTCTTGATCGTATGAGTCTTGTAAATTTATAATGTTAGGATCCAAAATTTCGTCACATGCTGTTTCATGACAAAAGAAGTTGTCTTCTTGTAGTTTTCTGCACTTGTCATATAACGTGCTCAGTCAGGCTATATAACATTTACAATTTATTCGGGAATAAATTGTTTAACGTTAGTTTTAAAGTATTATTACAGTTTGTAGCTCCCGGTTTTATTTGAATTCACACTTACAAAATGGGAATGGATTGGTAAGGAGACAGGCTGCTTACCTCCTGTCCCATTTCCACTGGAAGTTGATCCAGCTGATACACCTTTTCATGGTTTTTAAACGGAATAACTGAATTACATTGCTCTTAACTCTCTAGAGTAAATAGAGATTACGAAACATTCATAAACATATCATGCGGCGACTCACGTTCTGCAGATGCAGCATTCTACACGCTAACAGGAAGCGTGCTTTTTGATTTCTATAGAATTTAACAAACACCTTGGCTAGTTGAAAGTATTTATTCTAGTACATCACATCAATAGTTTACACTTCCCTTCTGAGTAATTACAAATATAAAAACACGGATACATAACTACACACCAACAAATAGTGATGCACATTACAGTGCTTAGGTTGCGATGCAAAGTTATAATATTGGTATTTTATTTATTTGTGTTATGAAAAATATTTATGCTAAAATATGGAGTTTTTATGGTTCTGTTATAACATTACTTTATGCCTTTCCGGTGAATAACTTTCTAAAAATGTTAAATTTTTGTCTTAGCACAAATTATATTTATTAGAGATGGATTCATTTGGCATTTGTCAGTGAATGCAGTATGGCAACTATGCAGTACTCCGATTGGTTGCTGGCGTAGCAGTATTCAAGAACAAACATCATCTCATTTGAAGGACACAGTAGGTGTAATCGCCAGCACTGTAAACTAAGAGAGAAAGGAGAGTATTCGTTCCGATTCATCTACAGCTTAGAAAGCTACGTCGGTGCATTAGTGAGTAATACTTACTGTATTTTTTCCCTTTCATACTTTCCCAAGGCCAAAAGTTAGATTCACAATATACAAAGGTAGAATATAGTTTCTTGGGCTCACTAAAATATGTTCAAAGCAATGCAGGTCTCGTTTGCTCAAAATGCACATCTGTATTAGCACCAACTTCCAATTAGGTAAATAGTAACTAATATAACGCTTTATAATCAATTCATTCAAGTGACTTCACGATTTCGCATGCCCATGTTTATAATATCGCTGGTCTGCCGACAAGTTACGAATATAAAATATTGAGATCATATTGTGTTCTGCGCATCTCAGCCATCAAATCTTATTCTATGCCTTCTACATTTCTTGGACACATTACCAAACAGCTGCCTTTAAAACTGCTGCTGCATTTAAAGTATAATAATATCTGGTGCCAAACTTTAACTGGCAAGGGTAGAGATAATCTATACTGCACTATCTCTGTGCAGTAATAGCCTCTGTGTTTCGCCCACTGGCATATCCTTTTGGCGAGTGATAGGTATGTATGTGACTTTCAAATCTTTGTAATAAAACAATAAAAGCATGGCACGTTTTTATGAATGCAATATGAGCAGCTGGACGTTCGAGTCCGTTCTGTTTTATTAAAACATTCCATGTCAAAACGGACCTTCGAATAAAAACCGGCATATTTGAAACCTAAAATATCTCTACCAATTCTAGATCCTTATTGGAATCTCGAATAACCAGAAAAAAAGAAAGGAAAACAATCCCAAAAAATTTCAACCTGAACTACAGATGACTTTCAAGTTGTAACCTTCAGAAAATCCTTCGTTGTTACAATTATAATAGTTAATCAGTGAGAGCCGGTAAAGCTCTGAGCATCATGAAAGAGAAGATTCAAATGATATATTTATTCTGGTAAAGTTTAGATTATTAGACCTTCTTCAGAAAATTGGGCAATGAGAAATAAAGAAATCAGCTCGATCTCAAAAATGTTCAACGGCTTCTGCTGAAGCGTGTGGTCTAGGTAAAACAAGCGTGTCCCGCATTTTGATTAGAAAAGCAGGTAATTCATAAACTATAATTATAGTTAAAGTATTCAAAAATATACATAATTTGCGAAAATGCTTTTTCCAATTTTTATTTTGGCCGCTGCATCATTGTAAAAGTTTTTAAAATATAATTCGCTTACCCCTACATTTTGCGCCAAGCAGATCTGCATGTTGTATGAGTGTGCGAGAAAGAGAGGAATATAAGAGGAGTGGGGTAACAAGCTGGCAACGCTGAGTGTGATATGGCATCTGATTAGCTGGACTCCAGAACTCTTCCCATTTGAAAGACATAATAGAGCTTATGTTGGAGCTGAGAGGAGCCTTTACAATGTGCAAATATCCGCACCATCTTTCTGACACCACTGCAGTACGAGCCTGAAGATCTACCTGACAGATGATAAGGAAATGGATTAAGGAACACGGTGGAAAATAAACCGTGGAATGAAACTAATCAGCTCAGCATTCCTTTAAGCGACAAGGGGAAACCACGAAAAACCAAGTCTTAGTGCGCAGTCAAGAAGGCAGAACCGCGATCTCCCTAATACCCTGGCCAGCTAAAAGTATTCAAAAAACTTGCGGAATGGGTTAAAGAGGGCATGCGCAGTAGTACTCTGAGCACTGCGGTTGGAAATAAAAAATATTAAATGCGTTCCGTAACCGAAATTTGTACTATCGATCTCTATATTTCACTGCTGTTGCTCTATCATTAGAGTTACCAAGGCAACATATAGGCAGAATTAAACTGTCCAACTGACTCTTATTTTTTCGGTATACCACAACGCCTTCTCAGCATACTCTAACAGCGGTTTATAGTCTGGTAATTACTCTTTAACCCCCAAGTTATACTGGTTCTAAACATACCTTCTGTGAAACAACAATTAATAGTTATCCATTGACTATTAGTGGTTATCTCATACATAAATGAACTTAAGGATTCCTTGTGCTGCACTTGGAGAAATAAACGGCATGTTAGCATGGTAGCTCAGTTGTTAAAGCATTAGCACTTATGATACAAATTCCAGCTATGTTAATGAACTTTAAATACATCTTTTACCTTCCCGTAGGGGAGGGTATCCCTCCCCTTCAGCTGCCGAGGTGCGGATGCTGCGGACCCCTAGCACTCGTGGTACTCTGACGTTATTAGAGGAAACTCGGGCCGAACATTCGAGCCCCTCCCTGATAGGGAGTTGTTCGGATTGTGTTGAACTCGAGGGGGCAGTCGTTCCCGATACCCGTGGGAGATCGTTTACTTCTCCGGACGAGGTTGAGGGAAGCCATTAATATTCCCGCGTACTAGCCAGCACAGCTAGTAGAAGGTGTGCTAGATCACCAGGTGGCCTCACCAAGGTCATATCGGTAGCCTTCCCATTTTGTAGTTAGCGCGCGTAAGTGGCGAATCCACTTCCATCCCGTCTTGAGTCCACAGGTGTTAGTCTCTAGGTGTTGCCCTTTGGAAAGCCCCACGGAGGCGCCGGACGCCCTTTCGGGACAGCTCTGTAACTCCCTGGTCGAAGGAGGCTCGGGTCCTTGGTAATACGGGTCCAGGACTAATGGGAATAGAACCTCTGGCATTAACTAACTAGCCCCTTTTACCTTTCCAACTTTGGTCTAAACATATTTAGCTTGTGAGGAAAAACAATTATATATTCTAATTAAAATGACGTGCGTATCCAAAGGACTCTAGAATTGTATGCGGAAGGAAAGTAGAGTAATGAGGTGTGGCAACAAGGGTGACTCATATGCTTTCTCATTCACTAATTTCCTAGTAAGCAGATCCACAAACAGGGTAGCTAAAAAGATCAAACCCCTGTCGCCTTAACTCCTCTGTTGCCTTTTTGTCATGGGCAGACAGTACAATTTTCTTTTAAATTTCTAATAAGGTATATACTCTCGAAAGCTTACCAGTAATGTGTTTGATATGCGGTTTCCAAGTTAGTTTATTATCCACTATCATGCCACGAAATGTATCGTTTGGTGAATATGAGTTTGTAGGAATGTTTCTTAAGCTAAATGCCACATGTTAGGGTTTGGATTCATTCAGTAGAAACCCACTGCTAACAAAGGAGGTGTCTGCTTCGGCCAGGTATTTTCTACAAACATATGATAATATACTGAATGTGCAGGACCAGTTAATCTCAATTCAGATTAGCCTCACTCACCCGTCTTTGATGACGATACGCCACTGCGTATGTTAAATCACTTTATTTACGGTGTTGTACAACAGTTGTTTTTCAAATGATGTATGTGCATTACAATTTGAGAAATATTCTATGCATGCTTACTCAATGAGCGAACCAGGAACTTTTTGGGAACTGACAGGACCATGTTTCTGTTACAGTGTTTTCTGCATTATCAACCTCTCTCTTTCCTGCTGTAGAGTTAAGCTCGACCACACAGCGAGCCCAATAATGCAGAATGACTGTTTTAGGCTGCTCTGCTGAGCCACCATAATGTCTACCTTCTTTATTTTATTGTGATCTTCTTGTGGATCAGATTCACTGTTCCCAGCGTGCTGATGTTGCAGCGTTTCCAAGAAACTAGCTGCCTGCAGTGTAACGTTTTAGTTTCTCGTATCACCTGGAGTCTAGTGCAGTGGCGTAGACCGAAAAGAGGGAGGAATAAAATAAATCGCAAGAAGATGTACTTGACAAAATGTATATATTTACTTACAAACATTTCGTTGCGGGCTAACGGGTTAAATAAGGGAATTCTGGATTTCTTTGAAAGTTTACTTTGAAAATAATTTTCAAACATATTCATTTGTACATGAGGATTTAAGCTGTAATAGAAAATTTTCAAAACAAAAATACTTCAATTATTGTCAGAGAAGTAGAGATCCAAAGTGTGTTTGCTGCAGACTGACCTCTCTTGTTTGCAGACTAGTACTTTTGAAATTATTCTTATTGCATTGCATAGGAATAAAGTTAATGTGAATTTAAATTAAACCTAATTGAGGTGATAGATAACTAAAAAGAATGTTACTTATTTATTTCGTTCAGTTACATTCAAGTTGCTAAAGGCATCGCGTTCATAGTGCAAGATTACTAAAAGATCGGAACACTTGCTTTTTGGTTTACGATCTTTTAACACAAACATGGAATTAAAAGTATGCCAACCTCTTGAGAAATGTTTTAATACAGTCAATAATAATTATTTATCGTTCTTCAATCTAAGCTCTCCCATGCTACATCGTCCACTGGCATAGTAAATTTGCCTGGACATCTGTCAGCTCTATTGTACTCACGAGTGGACAGCCTGATTGCATGCGTTCATCTTCATTCTAGTCACAAACCACTTTAAATATAAATTCACAACAATTCAAGTTTAACAGGCATTTATTTCCTGTGCAATGCAGACAACAGAAGCATATTTAGATGCACAATCTATGTGCACACATTGTGTGGAACCTGACTAGACATAAATCGGTAAACTTTGAAAAGCTGACGTACATATCTTCCTTATTCTGTATAAATAGTGCACATGCCTCTTTTATGGTAATTAATCTTAGGCGAAGTTATTTAATTTCTCCGTTAATGCATCTCTACCTAGCGCACTCCACGATATTGAATTATCCTCGTAGAAGCTCAAGATTGCAGCTTTAATGTCATCTGAGTGCGTATGCTTTGATACTGTTTTCCCTTGCTTGCCCACAGTAATTAATCCCTCTCTTGTTGCTAGGTCGGTAATCAATTGTAACCTCTTCCGCGGAGACTTAGAAAATGCTTCAGCAACACGTTTTCTGCACATTCCAAAATGCTGCCTAGATGTAAATGCTGGTACAGGTATCATAATAGCAGGGGCATCGTTCTCTTTCTTCCTACTGTGTTTCTTCTGATTCACCGTATCTCATAGTACATTCTATTCTTTGCCTTAACCAGTTCTTTTCCCCTTTAAAGAGGAGAGTCTTGCCTACTTCCGACCTTTCTTCACCTTAGCAGCACTTCCTTTCTTTTTCTGCTCATAGCGATCTTGTGTCCTTAGACACTTTCTGTCTTTCCGCTGTCGTTTTAGCCATAATATTCTCAAAATGCCTGCATCTGTACTCGTGAAGGTCCAACAACTCCGCGCATCTGGAAGCAGTAGTAGCGTTGAATGTCTGTCCGTAATCCACTCATTTAAGAACAAAAAAGAGAAATGCTAAAAATATTAGTTTGTTTATAATGTGATGCCAACGCAGGATCTGGATATAAATTTTCTCAAAATTATTCTATCGTCATTGACATGTTTTCCATGTTCAAAGTTACAGACTGGCACTACTATGCAGTATGCATAATACAAGCAGTACATGCTTTACGGATCCTCGTTAACTAATTGAAAATTTATGAATTATGTAGGAACATGTAAGGAAAACCAAGTAGGCTCCTATTATCCACTGTGAAACGAGGATGACACACAAGAGACAGAAAAAGACTGATAAAAAAACAAATAATCAAAGAGATAAGAACAATATTCATTGTGAAACCATATTCATAGTTTTTCAGTCACTCACTAAGGAGGAGATCCTGTGGGAGTCGCCCCTTCAGGCGTGTCAGCTGCCGGGTGCGTACGCCGATGTCATACAACACAGATCCTGGAACATATGGCAGGTTTGAGAAGAAGCGTGAGGCAATCTGACGTATGTACTGGTGAAGAGGAAGGAGACCAAATTCTTTATGTAGTTGTTGGGTTCTTGAGGACCAAAGGGCATCTTTGGCGATGCGCAGAAATCGATTTTGCAGCACCTGTAGCCTACGGAGATGAGTGTTGCCATACCTGCGAAATGCTACCAAATGATACGCCCTACCCCTGAATTTACGGCAACTTCTCTGACAGGTAAGTTCTGCGGGAAATCTAGCAGATGGTATATCCTGCTCCTGCTTTTGCGGCAACGTCTCTGTCAGGTAAGTCTGCGGGAATGCCACCAAATGACATATCCTGCCCCTGATTTAACGGCAACTTCTCTATCAGGTATGTTCTGCGGGAATGCCATCAAATGACATATCCTACCCCTGATTTAACTGCAACTTCTCTATCAGGTAAGTTCTGCGGGAATGCCATTAAATGACATATCCTACCCCTGATTTAACGGCAACTTCTCTATCAGGTAAGTTCTGCGGGAATTCAGTCAGGAGAAACGAGTTCTTTGTCATGCCGGAGTCAAGATTGCGATATTCACATCAGTATTTTTTTGTACATTACAGAATAAGAATGGTTTACGGTGTTATTGGGAATAGAACCCATAAAACTCAAAATGTAGCCTAAAGAGTGTATTCCAGTTAACATTATTATGATTATGATGATCATCATCATCATCATTATTATTAAAGAGGAATGTCACATAAATGTGTGTGTCAACATTTCTTCACAATGTACCATAATCCTTTATGGATTCTGTTCTATTCTTACATACTTAACTTCAAGTAAATTCAAGAAATATTCAAATTAGCAATATTATTATTCCAAAATTCTGAAGGTTTCCACGATTAGTTTTATGTGTGGGCCAGGTTCTCACTATTAGACTATGTCTACATAAACCTAGTTTTGAGAGATATCGGCTCAAAGAACGGTATGCCATATCAATTTAAATGGATCCGAATGTATCTATAATTATATTCTTATAACTTGAAATTCCTATAACATTTATAAAATTACAGAAGTGCATATTTATAGTGCTAAAACCTGTAATATGGTACATATGTTCTTTTGTATCAAAGAGTTTCTTTATATCTGGCATAGGGACAAGAATGAAATTTTCAGAGAGCTGCTTAAACAGATTTTTCTTTGATAAATTTATTATTTATTGTATTGATAAGAATGATTCAACTGTTTTAGTTAAAGCACTGACTGCTTATGGTACTGTGATGACAAATACAGTATTTTACTAATTTATTTTAAAAATAAGACCTGAATATTTCCTCATATTCCGTGAATCACATGTAATGATACACAAAATGCATTGAAATTAAACAACTGGCTTTTGGTATGTTTATGTGGGTTAGCAATAAAGTAATCTTATCCCGTTAAACTTGTCCAAAATATTTTCAATTGTTTGAAATTGGTCCAAATTATTAAACATTCAAAATTATTCCAAAACTTCCAAACTTCCAAATTATTATCAGTGTACCTCAAAATGCTCACTAATATTTTACTTTAATCATGTCAGTAAGTGGAGGTGTTGGTACCAAACAATACTAATAAAAATGTTGAATGTTTTGATGAAAATTTGACTGCTTTTTCAGAGAAGCTCTACATTACCAGATAATGTATAGTAGACACTCTTCGGACTGAGATGTATCAAAATTAACCAAAGGTTAAGCAGAAGGTTATTTTCTCTTATTACGTATTGAATAACAGATACGAAAGAATTAATGAGAAAACAAAATCCTTAGAGTCCTGCAATTCAGATTTTTCATCCTTAGTAGTCCAGAAATTCCACAGCGGAAGACTTAACTTCACGAATGCCTTTGGTTTACATGGAATATTAGTATTTATTATACATAAATGTTTGGAATTGCAAAAAAAGAATAATAAAGAAATAAAATGACAAAGAAAAGGACAATTTGATTTTAAACTTATTTTTCTTGTTTATCTAACGGAAGTATTATTTATTAATAGTGAACACTATAAAGAATAAAATCCAGACAATTTTTTCATCTGACATTTACGCACTCCCGGGAACAGAATCGGAAATAATCAAGTATTTAGTTTCATACTTCGCTAGATGACTGCCGTGATGCCTTCAGACTTATCCAATACCTTCCTTGAACTTCCCGGCAACTTCTCTGACAGCTGTATTGCATCCTTTAAATTTTTGCAGGCGATTTATAACAAAACTCAACTGAGATGACCTAGGCAGTAACATCCTGACGTACGCCACACGCTTTTTGATGTTTTGAGTTCGCATTCCAATGTTTTAGACAATTTGGCAGTCTTTCTTTTTGTAGATTTTGGTTGTCAGGGAAGCACTGATTCCAACCCCCATCCACAGATTAATAGCAACACTTAACGGTCTGTGCAAAAACAGATAAGGCATGTCATCTGAATGATGAAAGAGAACAACCAAAACAGAATGGTAAAATGTACTTAAATTAAAATGCGAAAGAGAAGCTAACAAAATATGTTAATAAATATTAATTTATAGGAAAATTAAGTGTTGAATGTCCTAAAAATCGCGGAGCTAAGGAGAGTATAAAGATGATTATATATAAATGTCTATTCCAGGAAACGAACCCGAAGAAAAGGGGAAATATAACCACAGAAAGCTGAGGGTATCTACTGTGCCATATCATGAAGAGCTAATTAATATAGAGGGAGATGGAATTGAATTGAATAACCGACTTCCACAGTTCCAAAGACGATTTCAAAGTAAATAACAATAAACAGACAATGGTTGCAGAATGACGACTAAATCACCAAGGTCGCTTCTTCGGTACTGTGATAACTACGTAGGTATCATTTTCCCAATTTCGGAATTCTAATACACCTACCATGGGATTGGGATTGGAATTTCATTACGGAGGGGACCACGTACGTAGGCCAACATACTGAGCGCATTGTTCCTATGCTCCCAAATGGGGGCACCCCCGACAGAGGGCGGCCGTCCCAAGGAAGCATGACAGTACAGAGAGCAGGGTACCTACAGTTTACTTGGCTGGAGACTTCTCCCGACAGGCCAGAAGAACGCATTAGCTCCCCTACAGCGGGACGGCAACGAGCCCTAATGGTCCCATGCAAGCGATCCGACCAAAGATCCTTGCCTGGTGGTCCCGAAATGGTCCCAGAGGAGCGTATACCGACAACCGACCTACTGGTGGAGGACGTAGGTTTCCTTAGAGCATATCATCTTGCCATGCACCGCCGAGACACCCGCCGACACTTCTACCCTGAAAGAGACCACCAGATGAGAGATGATATGAAATGATAATGGAGATGACATGGAGGGACAGGAAATTCGGGGGATTTGTATTTATTTCATCCTTTGGAACATAATACATATGATATATAGGACACGTCAGTGCAAGATACAAAGATAAATATAAAAAGTTACATAAGAATAAAAACTGTAACAGATACAGGATCCAACAAAAGTCTAAAGTAGAAAAAGCAAATAAATATTGTCAATAGATTGTTGGTTAGAATTTATGACATAGTCAATTTTTCATCATTAATACTACTTGTACATTGCCAATTCTACAACATTAGAATCTAATTTACAGAAACTAATTTACATAGTCAATTACAGCATTAGAAACTAATTCTACACATGATCCCTTAATTAGCTTAATGAATTTATCACTTTCAAGTATAATTAAAGCTGCAATGTCATATCACATTTAAGTTATATACACATTTATTTTTGAGGAAAGCCTTTAACTTTCATTTAAGCTTCTGTTTTGAGATGCTAGCTATTGATTTAATATTAGATGGCAGTTTGTTGTAAAGCTTAATTCTTTGTATATGTACTCCTTTTGAGAGACAGTTTTAATTACACTATCTCTATAGTAGTTCATATTGGTTCTGCTGTTATGTTCATGTACCTGATTGTTTTTAACTGGATTACACTTGTCGACAATAAACATTATAGCTGTACAAGCAAACAGAGAGTAGATGGTGATTAGTTTTTTATTTATAAAGGTATCCCTGCAAGATTCTCTTGCTTTTAGATTATACATGACCCTAACACACATTTTTGGTAAATAAGCAGCTTATCCATGTGTGTTTTGGCTGCTGAACCCCATATTTCTATTCCATTGATTAGATATGGATAGACACATCCATAGTATATTAATTTTCGGATATTTGTATTGTTGTACTTGCTAAAATATCTTAAGAGATATAATGATTTACTAATTTTTCCGCATATGTTTTCAATATGATCAGCCCAAGTTACTCGATTATCTAACACAATATCCAAAAATTTATGTGTTTTCACTTCTGGCACAATGTCACTCTGTACTTTTAGATTTATATTACCATCATATTTTTTTAGCAAGTTGAAGTTCATCATATTGGCCTTTTGCATATTACATTGTAGTTTGACAGATTGAAAGTAGTTCAGCAATTCAAAGGTAGTGTTGTTTAGAGTGATGTTCAGCCCTTCTATTGATTTGTTCCAGCATATGGCTGTTGTATCATCTGCATAGGTTACAACAGTAGTCTTTGGTGGAATTTTTATGTCATTAATATATGAAATAACTAATAATGGACCTAATACAGAGCCTTGTGGTACACCAAATTTAACAGTATCCAATTCTGATTTTAGCTTTTTTATGTATTACCCCTTTTTATGTGCTATCTCTGTTAAATGTTTTCTGGCCACAAGGTAGGAGTGAATTAGATCAAGGGAAAGGCCCCTTAAGATATAACTAATCTACCCAGCATTCGCTTAGCGACCTGAGAAACACCCCAAAAAAACATGGGTCAGGTAGGTCAGCCACGGAAATTGAACCCGGACTTCCGAATGCGGGCCACAGCCGAAACCGCCTGAGCCATTCCATTCGGTACACCTACCATGGATACTGTAAGTAAATGTCGCGGTTGGTTTTGAATATGTAGCGTAGTGTTTAACCCCCGCTTTTACTATATGCAGCACCGCAGGCAGTGAGACTGATGGAGCACCGGTTGAACAACATTGTAGAGGAAACCGAGAATCCCGGAGAAAACCTACCCCATCGCCGTGTTGGTTATGCACATTGTACTATTTCTACAGGTGTCACTGGTCTCAACCACTTATGTCGTTCTGTTGTATTCCAGTTCTATTTGTAATAATTTATCATTTTTAAACTTACATTACAAAAACACACCTTAATTTAGTACCACAAGGTCATAAATATTGACTGTTACCAATTATTAATAAAGAATAATGGCATTATATCCATTTTATTACAGCTAATGCTAACGAGAACAAAATAAATAACTGTTTAGGTATGCAAGTGATTCTTGTTGCTCTCTTACTTGTTCTGATAATGAAAATCAGGAAGAACAAGCTTATTTTGTTCATCTCTGTGTTTCTAGTCCTCAAGAGGGACATTTTAAAGTTTTACAGCAAATTTAAAAGAATTCAACTGCATGTTACATAATATATATATTAAATAAAATAACAAATTATAATGAACCTGGATTACAAACCCCGGCTCTTTAATGAAAATGTTTGATATTAAGACAAACCCCACAAAGACAATATAAAACGATAAAAAGTTATAAAAATCACATTTCTTATTAATGCACTCAGTGACAGAATATTCTAAATGTAGAAATGTAAATAACAACATTATACATCAACAGATTGTTCATAAAGTTAGTAGGTATTAATTAATACCTTTTTACAGGAAAGGCTTATTGTTAGTTATTTATTCTGTAATTCTGTATTCTCTTCCCATACTTTCAATTACTCCTTTTACTTAATAAGTTAGAGACAGTAATGCTTAAAAGTCTCACCTCTGTAGCCACCATTTCTTGACGCTTCCTAATAATACACCTTCATATCAAGACTGGTATAGCTACAAAATAAGATATCCTTTTCACTATACCAAATATATAGTTAAATTTATTAATATATATTTATTTTTAAAGTATGCAATATTAGTGCCATTCTAGTGAAAAAGGATTACCTGTCAAATAAAATTTGTTTCTAAGTATTTTCTCTTATTATTTATGGTGCATCAGGCGCAAAATATTTGTATTGTTTGTGAAAATGACTAACAAAATTGTATGTATGTTTTAATTCCTTTGAATAGTGTCATTTGTTATGTATGTTTGGGAATGTATGTTGATCTTAAAGCACATCTTGAATGCTCTTTGCACTTCATAAACAAAATAACCAATATATAAATTAAAGGGAACCAAACAAAAAGAACATCCTGACCTCAATCCCGTATTCCTAACTGCTAAATTCTTGTTTCATCCCTCTTCCACTATGGTTTTACTTTAAATACATATATTTCTTACTATTGTTAAATATCATGGTGTATCGTATGTATTATCATGTTTCATGTTATAAGTTACTTCTGATGCATATAAATTAAAAGGTTATAATTTCATATGTCAGTACGTTGAAGTGTTTAATAACTAGTCTACACAGTATTGTCGCTGCGCTGGGCATAAACGTGTCGGCACAAATAGATAATAGACGGTGGATAATGTTTCAGGAGCTTGCATAAACAATTAACGATAGTGCCGATAAACAAGAGATGGACGTTTATCACAGAGGTGAAAGACTTGCCGGCACCTATATAGTTACATTCTAGAACATTCGTGTTTTATCTGGTGACATTTTAGAGTAAAGTCGAGAACAATCTAGAATGATCGATTAGGCGTATAAAAAGAAACTATGGCTAGTGATGAGTCAGTTGTGAAGCAGGAGTTGTGAAACAGAGTGAGCTGTGTTATTGTAACGAGAGCTAATGTAATCAGCTGTCACGGTTTGTTATTGTCATCGACCTTGGAAGATTGTGAGAATTGGAGAGTGTATTGCTACGGAAATAAAGGAGATTTTTAATTTCTGCAACTCGGTCTTTTAATTCTAAGAACCCACAAAGTTACAGTATTCTGTAAAACGTTTATTTCATCTCACACCTTAAGCTAATATTGATCAACTTCATTTCTCGTATACGCATTTCTTTGTAGGTATAAAATTATTTGTATGGGATACTTTGTCATCCAAAAAAACTGTCGTTTACTCGTTAAATCTGTACACTTTACAATTTAAAAAATGTTAGAGCAGCATTTGAGCTGTAAGAAGGTTAATAAACCAGTGTTTTCGCTCAATATTGTCTGTTTTCTGTGAATTTCCTTGAGCATTTTCTGTAAGGGTGTACTGAAATTAAGGAATTAATTATGCATTTTTTCTGTTATCTGCTTATGTTCGCTTAGGATTAGATCTAGTTTAACAAGATTTGTGAAACTTCTATTGTTACATTTTTTATTTCTTGAGGTTAATATTTACATTTCTGTAATCTCACCCCTTTATTTCTAAGATTGCTCTGATGATAGTTTTTCTATCATACATGAATAAACATATAGCCAGAGCGTGGCGCTGATCACCTCAGTAATCAGTCTAGTGTCGGTGGATCTCCTATCATGTCAATGAACTCCTGCGAGAGGAAATTTCGGCACACCGGCGGAGCTGATATGATCCTAGCGTTTTGCAGCGTCGTCAACATCAAATGAATATATTTAAAAGGTCTTAAGTTTTACTAATTACACAAAATTCATTCATAACAAATATATCAGGCCAGGATACTGCAGATATATTCACGGAATTTATTTTACCATGAAACACACATGGTATTTTGATCTAAGTCATTTTGGAATTTTTAAGTAAATCAAACCTAGCAAAAACATTTCCTTGGAAAGGATGATTTGAGGTAGGGGAATTTGCTTGAAAATTTTCATGTTGTATCTTTTAAAGCTCCTACATTTAAGTATGAAGTTTTGTATTTTGTCGGCTTTTTGTTTTATCATTATGACGTTCACGCCCGCGCTCGCGTATAGAGATCGTTTTCTAAAAGTGCTTTTTGGGGGTTCGTGAGACTCAAAATACGTACTTTTCATAAAATATCGACATGCTAATACTATTGGGTAGTATGCAATACTTCGAAGTGCGCAGCAGAGACGTTAGAAGCAAATGGTAAAACATTGCAATTGACAAAGACCGATATAAGATTGAACAGAAGTTAATTATTCGGTTTCCTAAAAGCCAGATCGAAAGCACTGAAGATTATTTCGGATTTTACAACACCATACAAATGTACACAACCGAACCGAAGTGCATCGCATCCTGCTTTCAGGGCTTGTTACGACAAAGCACACGAACGCCACTACGCCTCTTCAAAGGCGAGGGTACGGTATTGCATCGTATTAGTGTTAATTGAGGGAATAGTTGGCAAAGTTATGTGAGTGACACAGAGGTCCCACCACAACAAAGGAATAGGGGGCATCCTCATCACCACTCCGGGGCACGTACCCTCCCGGAGCCATGAAAAACACTCTCAAGGTCCCGGAGGGAAATTATAATGGAATAGGCGACGACGATGCGGATTGTAATAAAACATAGACCCTCCTCACCATCTTCCCCTTTACTACCAACCCATTACTTGTAATCGATAAAATAGATTGGTGGGGTTAAATACAGATTCATCGACTATTTTCAAGATGGTGCGTTGTCGTGAAATTCATTCACAGTTGAAATGAATTAAGAGTTAATTATCCAGCACGCTATGCTGTTTAAAATTCATTTATTTACATTAAACAATTGGAATCTCTTTTGATAAGGTGATGACCAGTAGTCTGGACTTCTGAAATATTACTGGACTCCAGGTAGGGACACCGCAGGTAATCAAACTCCCCAATCCTCGTGCAGTATTGCAAACAGTACTCCTACAGGATCACTATCTGTGAGTCCAGACTACTCTTCTCCTCGTTTTTGCTAGAGCAATTTGTCTGGATGTTAGTAACTTCTCTTTCTCAATCTCTTGATCTATGTTCCTCTATGCATCTTTACCCTTCATTCTTACATTCTTTTCTTTACCTCTTCTTCTTTATCCCTACTTTTCACTATTTTAAGTTGCATCGCAGCACCGCAGGAATGCAGCACCGAAATTGGCTAGAAATATGGGATAAAATATTTTTTGTTTGTTTTTGAGCTAATAAAATACCCTGAAATTTATAGTATCATAATTCAACTAAATGTATAAGTTTCGGGTATTTAAATACATTCACATGGCAATTTAAATGCCAGTGCGCACGTTCATGTCGGCTTTTGGATTCACAGAATTCTGTAATTTAAGTTCGATTGAATGTACTAAATTAATACGTTTGAGGTTAGCGGGCAAAGTTCTTGTGGAATTTTGTGTGTTGGCATGATGGTTATTTCTTACAATATGTGGTACCATTTGAACAAAACACTGTCTGCAAACATTGAAAGCAAATAGTAATGTATGTCTTTTGTTTTTGTGTGCGATTCTAGCTTGGTCGTCATTTTCTTGGGTTTCTCGTTAAACTACATACAGTTTATATATAATTGATGAGTTTTAGTCTGCCCTTTAACATTTATATAGGTATTTTATACATCGAAACGTGCATATAACTGTTATATAGGTTGTATATAAAACATTCTTTGAAACAACTGACCGTTTGTTGACTGCATACATAGTTAGCATCATGAGTAGGCTAAACGATACCTGGGAAGAAACACCTAAGCATAACACAACAATGGGAACATACTTGAGGCCTGATGTGGTAAGAAAACTAATGCCTGTGTACCAAAGGCTGGCATCAGATTAAATTCTAAGGAGAAGTACATTGGGTAAGACACAAAATGCAAATGAAGGTTTACATAACATAATATGGAATAATTGCCCAAAATAAATATTTGTGTCAAAGAAGATACTTCAGGTTTATGTGAAATTAACCATCAGTGAATTCAATTTTCGTTGTTCTGCCTCACTCAAGCTGCAGTCAGACATAATGGACACTGAGATTTCACCAGCATCTCTAAAAATTGGCCAAGGGAAAGACCAAGTGCGCTTACTTCATTCAGCAATTTCTGCGGAGGTAACCTTTAAAACATCCAGAAGGAAACTAAAATTGAAGAAAACTGCTGCAGAAGGGAGAACGAAGAGGCAGGAGGGTGCCACTTATATATCTGGAGGGTTTTAGTCTACCTCAAGGCATGTAGCTAAGAAGGAAAGTGTTTTGGATTTGATTTACTCAGTTATAGTTTTTCAACATTTTTGCAATTCAAAATGTTCCACACGATGCAGTTTTGATTCAGTCCTATAAAATTTTCAGCATATGATCTTAGAAAGCAAACAAAGGTTTTTATCATAAGAATTTTTAAAATGCATTATATTTTTAAAGTTATTGATTTATAAAATCAAAGGTTTAATAATTGTTTGGCTTTTTTGTTTGCTCCATGCCTAATTTTTCTTCCCTCTGTAACTAAAGGCACTATAAGAAATTCATATGATAGATATTTTCTTCATAACTACCTGAATATTGTTAAAAATATAAAAATTAAAATTTTGAAAATGTTCATCACGTGGAGCGGTTTGAATTTTGCCTAAATTTTGAATCGTGTGTCCGCTATGCATCAGAACCAGGTGGTAAAATGTTCAGCAATATTGGTTGAAAATTGCTGGATTTGGGGTTTTCGGTGCTGCATCCCCGTAATAACAATTGGGAAATATGTCCATCTGCATCCTTTGTTACACTCTGCGTACTAGTGATACCGTGATGGTAAAAGACGTTATTAAATAAACGGTTTGGCTGATTTTAGAGTGAATATAGCTTATCAGAGCTGTAAACAACTCCTTATTGGTATTCTTTTTCTTCGTGTTACGTTAATATCACTATTATATGGCTCATTCGGACAAATCAAAATGAACTGAGCAAAAGCAAAAGCTTTATGTACTCTTATTACTATTATTATTTACTATTATTACTTTTCGTCCGTTCTGGTAGGAAATAGAAGATCAAGTCTGACCTAAAGTAATCTATTGGAAATATTTTTTCAGTTGTAAGTGTAGGCCTCAGCTATATGCTAGGAAGAATAGAACTCTCAAATACAGGTGAATTTTTACTGTTAATTTTAATTAAGGTAACTATATCTCACATATATACACACACACACATATATATATATATATATATATATATATATATATATATATATATATATGTGTGTGTGTGTGTGTTTGTGTGTGTGTGTGTGTGTGTGTGTGTGTGTGTGTGTGTGTGTGTGTGTGTGTGTGTGTGTGTGTGTGTGTGTGTGTGTGTGTGTGTGTTTTAAAACGATCCCAAACGTAAGCATAACATTATAGTGAAAATAAGTCGGTCGCAAAGAGAAAGGGAAAACAAATAGCAATCATTTACAAGAAAGCATGAAACAGATGAAATATTATGGCGCGCATATGAAAGGGAGGATTTCAATTACACACGAGAGAAGCTAAGTACATCATAAAAGTGATAAAACCTGCTATCCGGTTAAAATATGTTAAGTTCACCGTCATCATGGATTCTTCATCCATGTGTTAATACTGAAGGGCAGTTAGCGAATCAACGCATAGCGATGGGATCACAAGTGACATGGCAAAATGATCACATGATTGATAATCATTGAAATTTGGAGGTCCAAACTTCTTTGTTTACACTGTATAGGCCAACTAGGGCCAAAGCGAACGCGTGCATTAAGATGGCTGAGCTAGCTCCTACTGTTTAAAACCAGAAAAAATAAGTGCTAAACAATGGGAAATATAAATCTTGTTAATTGCTCATTGAATTCGATCATAATACAATAAAAATCAACGTATTGTTAATATACGTGAATAGGACTTATGTCGATCATGTTGATTTAAGAATAGATCACTCGCAGAAAGCAATGAATTTTCCTTAGAGCGGATCTGCCATACAATAAAATGCGCTGTGGTGGCATACGTTTTGCAACTGCTAACATTCTACACGAGTCCAAAAAAGGAGGCGTGGACATCAAAGAAATAATGTGAAATATGTACAGGAACAACGGAAGTGAGATTTCTTTAAAAAAAAAAACATTTTAAGAGTTTGTTTGGAACAGGAAATGATGAAACATCATTAAAATCTTCTCTGATTGATCGCCTGTGGAAACACGGATATGCATTGTTAGAACTTGTAATAAGTTTTCTCATAATCCCTCTGTGAGGCGACTTACCTTCCTCAGGATGGAGAGTCGATGATCTCTCCAGCTTCCTTGTTACTGCGATGAGACTTGACGATTCGCCGGCAGCTCTGTCGATGAGCGATGAACCCTGTAATCTCAGGCAGTGGTACCGCGCCAGCAACGGAATGGTGGATGATGTCAACGAAATGGATTTTAAAACACTGCTTCACTTTTTGAGAATTTATTTTCTCAATGAATTATTACACAGCCGATGCTTTAAAAAATGATTTACAAACATCTTTCCTAATTTTAAAGGCGTAGTGAACGCACCATCGTGTCATTCATCATTTAAGTATTCGCTTTTGCGAAGCGTACTCGACGAGTCTTTCAACTGATCGCTAATCCGTAGATAAAATTACTTTTGTAACTTGCCGGAACCTAGCAGTCCTCTTGCAATTTAATAGTGCGTCTGTGTCCGAGACGATATCTATAACACGTCTGACTACATCGAAAGAATCAAAAGCAATCAGACCTTTCACAAGTGAAGATGAAATCAAATTAAATTTTTTACTGAACTCGGATTGGTTCATTCTACAATGTCTAGTTGCTAAGGGACCAAAACTTGAATTTGATTGGCTTGACGTCAAAGGTTGAATTTCTGGACAGTTCCATATCTTGGAATGATAATAAACCTAGGCAATCTGTTGCGTCATAAACAAAGCCATCTTGGTTTAACCTTTTAATTAATTTCAGAGGGCCATGTTTGCATTACATCTCCATTTATGGAAATTTTAAGGAATTTCTTGAATTATCTGAAAAACCAGCTTCAAAGTTCAACATCTAATGCGTTCAGGATATTCTACAGAATTCTCAAAATTCAAACACACATTAGCTTTAGGGTGGAATAGCAAATAGAATTCTTCTTCACGAGTCTCTAATATGTAACACGGCTTACGTACTCCGCAGCACGTGAAAACCCGATGTACAGCACGCAAACGGTAGGCACTTACGGGGCCAAATGACCCGTGGGTCGCCTTTTCACCTACCCTGGCTGGGGAATTTTTAGCCAAAGGAAGAGGCATTTAACTTTGCTTATAGGATCTGCATTTAATACGGTTGGCATCACTGATGTGTAGTGCCGACGCTTGTTTAAATTTACTGCGGTCAATTTATAATAAAACATATAGATCTCTGAGGGCAACAATGGGTCTCAGTAAAGGGAATGCAATTACTGCCGAGGAATTAATGATAGAATTTAATCTAATGACTTATGAGATATTTGAAAGGCCATATAATCACATTAAGCACTTAAATACAAAAGTTGGAGAGTACGTGTTACTTTGTAATCCCAATTACATATTAATATCTTGTCGTTCAAAAGTTAATTTTGAATATAACCTTAGACATTGTCCTATGTCTATGAAAATAAATTCAAAATTATAGCTTTTTGTTACTTTCCAATATACACCTACCAACATTTAAAAAAAAGAGTTCGGCATTTAATGTTTATTATCAGAATCTGTTTAAATAATTGCATCATTTATGTTTATTTTGATAAAAACTGTTGCAAGCAAGAAACAATATTTCCTCAAAAACGTCATAACATTCTATTTTTATAGAGAACATAATGAGTTACATAGAAAGTTTGAATGTTGTTTTATCATTACTGCAGCACACAAAAACAAACGCAATAACGTCATCAACCAATAGCCTGAATCGTGGAAACGAAAAGCATTCTTGGTAGGCAGTATTTGTTTATCATTAACTTTGGTACGCATTACCACCACTAGCAGCGCTGCTGTCGCGTTCCTTCCCCACCATATACCTCTCTGCAAGAAAGTAACTGCATTCCGATATCAGAAACGTGCTTTCATTTTACCCCAGACTTTTTTGAAATAATAATCTCCGCCTAAGCTGTTTTTGATGAGAATTTTTGCTCTAAAGGTTTCTTTTCTGACGTCAGCCATCCAAGCGTGCTTAAGACGTCTGAAGTAAGAGAATTAGGAGACGGTAACCGGTCCATGATCTCATTTAAATGCGATAAGCGAGTTCCTGGAAATATTTTCTGTTAAACCTTTTACGATCTTCTAACTTAACATTCTACAATTTAAACCCATAGAGTCCTCATACTTAAGTCTGTATGATCACTGTTACGTTGATACCTCTGGTCTGCCTCTACCATTCTATGCAGTAATTTATATTATATATGCTTCATAAAACTGGATATGCTGTAGACACACTAGTTTCTCTACTGTTTTACAAGTGCTTACAACTACAACTGCTTAGGAATACGTAGTCTTAGTCTTTAAGCGTGGTCAAATCGTTAAAGAGTTAGTTGCTATGTGATGTCTTTAAAACTCCATTGTATTTGCATGTCAAATATATAAAAAATTAATGACATCCCACTTGATAACAGTATAAATATTGGAAAATTCAGCCGTATAATACGGAGAATCTTGAAATTAAGACACTCAAAAAGATGTATTATGCATGAATTACGTGTTTTGATAATTATATTTG
This sequence comes from Mantis religiosa, assembly GCA_030765055.1. Lineage (NCBI taxonomy): Eukaryota > Metazoa > Arthropoda > Insecta > Mantodea > Mantidae > Mantis > Mantis religiosa. Next base: position 305,509,190 of record CM060948.1, on the reverse strand, counting down.
TAGTACTGTAGTATCTGGTCACTTACAGTTTACGAGTTTTGCAAAATTCAACCATAATAAAGTAAATTCCTGAGGACATTTTATGAAAATTCAAGTGAAGGATATGGGTGGAGAAATTAAAACGTCTAACGTTACATTCACACGATTAACTCTGCCCTGAGTAATTACTGAAGGTAATACAACCTGCTCTTATAGAAGTTTATATTTTATACTTCATCTTAAAAGACATAACCGTTTGTATAAATAGTTATATTGCACATATGCTTACACTCAAACAAAATATCACATTCAAATGCTAAGCCTTAGATTTGCATGTTTATAATCCGAGGCGTAACACCGCAAACAAGCCAAAGCCTGCCAGCCTCACCCCACATTCCCAAGGCGGAGGCAGAAGATCATACAACCGATACATGGAGGACATGTGGTCAGTCGGAAAGTTGGCTTTCTTATCTGGGACTTAACAACTATCGTAATTTCTCAAATGCCTCAACATGCCGAGTGGGTCCTATGCCTGGGTCTTAAACTTAGCACAATCCTAGTGGCTGAACCACATCAGGGCAGGGAAACAAAGCACTACGTCCAAGCCCATTACCCCAAAGTTCAGGACGGTGAAAGTACACACCGGTCATCAAATTACATGCTCTTCCGAACACAGCAGCGAGAAACAAGTGAATACAGGCAAGACATGCAAAAAATGTCAAATTGCTAAACAACTGAATAGTAACTGGTATTTTGAAAATCCATTTCTTAAGATATTCATTTATTTATATATACAGTAGTCCCGTAGGGAAGGAGATCCGTCCCCTTCAGCTGCCGTAGTGCGGGCGCTGAGGAACCTTAGCACTCGTGGTACCTCTGACGTTACTAGAGGAACCTCGGGCCGAACATTCGAGCCCCTCCCTCTGGGAGTTGTTCGGATTGGGTTGGTCTCGAGGGAGCAGTGGTTCCCGATACCCGTGGTTATTCGGGTACGTCTCCGGACGGGGCTGGGGGAAGCCATTAATGTTCGCTTCAGAGCTAGTATAAGGAGTGCTAGATGCCAGGTGGCCCCACCGAGGTCATATCGGTAGCCTTCACCTTTTGGTGTTAGCGCGTGTATGTGGGGTATCCACTTACATCCCGTCTTGTGTCCTTGGATGGGGCTTGTTAGTAACCCAGGTCTCGTCCTATGGAAAGCCCCACGGAGGACGACGGGCGCCCTTTGGGACAGCTCGGATACACCCTGGTTGAAAGAGGCCTGGGTCTTCGACCCATGGGGCCAGGACTAATGGAAGTAGAACCCCTGGACTCAACTATATATATATATATATATATATGTGTGTGTGTGTGTGTGTGTGTTCACGCATTAGCAAGAAATAAATAAATATCAGCAGCATTTGCCAAAAATGACAAACTGTTAAGCAACTGATCAGTAAGTACTATTTTGTAAATTTTAGGTAATTATATATAAACTGTTACGGAAAACACTTGAATATCGGCAGATCATGCAAAGAATGACAAAGTGTTAAGCAACTGATCAGTAATAGCTAATTTGGAAATTTTAGGGCATTACATAGAAAAAGTAGCGGAAAACAAGTGAATATCGGCAGATCTTGCAAAGAATGACAAAGTGTTAAGCAACTGATCATTAAGTGCCATTTTGTAAATTACTTCCAGCATAACATAAATATACACCATTGCTAGAAATAAGCAAATATCGGCCGGAATATAAAACAATAGTAAAGTATTAAGCAACTGATCAGTCACAGCTATTCTCGAACCCCTGCAGGCATAAAATGCGAGGGGGGACCCAAAAGAAACCAGACTCCGAGGGCGCTGCCATTGGTAGACTTAGTGCAGGGTTCTCACGCTAGATGGTGGTAGTAGAGACCTTCATGAAACAGCTATGCACACGGCGTCAGTGTAGAGCTGAACGTGCATGTGTGGTATTGTGTTTCTCAGACTTGGCGGGCTATCTCTGCGAAGTCGTTATGGCAGCTTTAAAAGAACAAAGAGTGTGTGTGAAATTTCGTTTCCTGCTTTAAAAAACTGCAACGCAGGCATACCAAATGCTTCAGGAAGCTTTCCAAGAGGACGCCCTTCAACATCGCGAAATGAGGAGAACATTGAAAAGATCCGCCAGAAGATCAACTAGGATCGTTGCCAAACGATCGGCCAAATTTCAGCAGCGACAAGACTTAGTTGAAGCTTGTGCCAGTGGATTTTGAGGGAGGATTTGAACATGAGACGTGCTGCTGCTAAATTTGTTCCGAGCCTTCTCACACAGGAACACAAAACCATCCGCATGAATGTGTGTCAGGACTTGAAAACAGAGATTGGAAGTGATCCAAATTTCTTGAACAAAGTAATTACAGAGGATGAGATTTGGTGCTGAGGGTATGACCCAGAAACCAAGCAAGCTTCAAGCCAGTGGGGGACTCCTAAATCTCCCAGACGCAAAAAAGCAAGGCAAGTGAGGTCAAATTTGAAGAAGATGATCATTGTCTTTTTTGAAGTTCATGGAAATGTGCATCGGCAATTCGTACCACCTGGCGAGGTTGTTAACCAGCACTGCTATTTGCATGCTTTAAGGCATCTGCGAGAGGAAGTGAGGAGGAAACGCCCAGAATTTTGGCGATCAGGTGACTTGTTTCTGCATCACGACAACGATCCAGCACACACGGCCTTACGAGTGACCCACTATTTGGCATCTCAGAGGTGGTCCGTTGTTCCACAAGCTCCGTGTTCGCCAGACCTAGCCCCGTGCGACCTTTTCCTATTTCCACGAAAGAAAGACACGCTAAAAGGGGGGCGCTATGACGATGTGAAGGCAGTAAAACAGCTTTGCAAAGGGCACTAGACAATATCAAACTTGAAGAGTTTTAAACATGCTTCCAATAGTGGGAAAGACTTGATAAGTGCATCGCATGTAATGGAGAGTATTTTGAAAGTGACTGAAGTAATTTTGTAAAAAGGTTCATCAATAAAGCGTTTATGACAACATTCCGGTTTCTTTTGGGTCCCTCCTCGTATATACGCTTGCAGGTTTTCTCACAGTTATAACTCTTGTGATGCGCATTGCTGGTTTCACATCCACCAGACGGCCCAACCTAGCAGGTGTCCCTCAAGGTTCAGTACTAGCACCACTCCTCTATAATATCTACACTTATGATCTTCCTGCTATATCTCTTATTTGCCCAGCTTTATATGCCGATGCCACTGCTCTCTTTTATTCCCACTCCGATATCCGTCATGCTATTCATAAGCCACAAAGTGCCTTGGATCGACTAGCTCACTGGTTCTCTAACTGGCCTAATTCCCTTAACACTAACAAGACAGAGATTAACATCTTCTCTTTACCTCCAAATAGGGATTCTCCTGCACTACGGCTACTCGGGTACACTCATCTAACTTGGAACGCCAATATATGTGGTTCTGTTACACTTTGCGTCTACACAGCTCTCAAAACTGTACCCTCCACTCAACAGATGCACCTCACTTTGTTATGAATGCTCCCTTTATTTTTACAAATCTCTAGTCTATCCCACTTTTACCTATGCAGCTCCAGTCTGGGGTAGCACTATCAACACTAATCTAAGCTGTCTGCAGCTATTACAAAACAGGGTACTCCGTACAGCTACAAGTGCTTAATGGTTCGTCAGAAACCAACAGCTTTATGACTAGTTTGGTCTTCTACCCGTTCACCAGTACATCGGTCGACTGGCACGACCTTTCTTTTACCATCTGGAGCTGTTATTTACAATCTCGGCGCTCGCACTCGCGAACCACCTCGCCTCAAGCGACTGCCACAAGATCTTCTCCTGAGTGACCTCTCCAGTACAGATGACCCAGACGAATGATACCTATCAAACTTAAAGTCCTCAAGTAGTGTTATAGTGATCCTGGCATAGTCAGCTAGAGGAGTCGTTCACGGCTACCTCAATTGTTATGTGTACTGTTACTAAGTGTCTCAATAGCAAACATCTGTAAAGCATACTTGCTGATTGATGTATAGTAAAAAGATATACCCGCATTAGCGAGAAACAAGTGAAAATCGGCAAGAATTGCAAGGAACGACAAATTTTTAAGAAAATCTTCAAAAACTGCTATTTTGAAAATTCTTTACGGTAGCAGAGGTGTATATGCAGTAGCGAGAAACAAGTGGACATCGGAATTAACTTTAAAGAATGACATAGGGTGAGGCAACTGATATGTAGCTACTATTTTGGAAATTATTTTTGTAATATAAGTCATACGTATTATGTATGTCACTATATCTTATATATATATATATATATATATATATATATATATATATATATTGTCACCCAATTATCGGAACGCCAGATGAAGGACAGCTGAGAAGGGACCAGAGGCAGCCGAGCCACGCCCTCCCATCAGTCTCTGACACGAACTGAGGGGATGATTAGGGAAATGTCACTTGTCGCTGGCCGCCTCTTTCCCCCCTTCCACTGCCATCTGGAACCTTCGCGTGGATTCACGGAAACTAGAGACTTCGAGAAGACGGCGATATTCCTATAAAAAGGGCTGCAGCGAGTGAATTGAGTTAGTCAGTCAGTGCTTGACGAGCTAGTGAACGGACGAGAAGACTGCGTACGTGCGTCGGAGGAGTTTACGTAATCGCGAGTGCAAGTGGAACTTAAACGGACGAACTGGTGAATTGTAATTGTGTGCATTGCGTAATTCTGTGTAATTGGCAAGTGTTCAACTGTAAGTCGGTGGAAATAAAGAATATTTTTGAGTGGTGCAATTGGACTTTTCATTTCACGAACCCACAAAGTCACAATATATATATGCGAAAAACAAGTCAATATCGGAAGGAAATTTAAAGAATTACATTGTGTTAAACATCTGATTAGTAAGTGCTAATTTGGAAATTCTCTGCAGTATGATTTATGTATAATAAGAGTATAATTATTCTATGTACTGTACGTATATATGTACGTACATACATGCTCAGCAACATGGAAGAAATGAATTTCGGTAGGAATTGTATGCGTTATACGTATGTATTTCCTTTTTATTTATTTTTTTATTTTTTATTTACTTCCTCCAACGTCAAGTCATATCGGCCGGTGAGTAAAATAGGTGAAATGATGCTCAAATGAGGCCAGGCTTCATGGAGCTCAGAGTTACCCGACATTCGTCTTTGAGGATAAGGGCAAACCCCGGAAAAAACTTATCCTTTTAACCCATTCTGAGCGAGATTCCAAATCGGGACCTCTTAAACGTGAGGCAGACATGCTACCCTGTACGCTACCAAGGCGAGCGTATGTACGTACATACATATCCAGTAACGAGGAAGAAATGATTTCCGGCAGGAATTACGAGGAATAACAAGGTGTTGGGCTACTGATCTGTAACATTTATTTTGGTAAGCCTTTAGGGCATTGTATATACAGCTGTGTGTATGTGGTGTGTGTGTGTGTGTGTGTGTGTGTGTGTGTGTGTGTGTGTGTGTGTGTGTGTGTGTGTGTGTGTGTGTGTAGGCATTAGCGATAAACAAGTGAATATCGTCAAGACTTGCACAGAAAGAATAAAATGTGCCAGGTTGCTAATCGGTAACTGCTACTTTTGGAAATGCTTTTCTGCATAAAATACATATATGCAGTAGCGAAAAACAAGTGAACAAACGGTTAGTGGATCACATAGATAAAGGACTTGCCGGCACAGATAGAGTTTCACGCTTCTGGAAGGTGATAGAATAATCGGATTCCGTCATTCGATGCCCTGTTTATTCTAGAAACATTTAGTGATTGTACAGAACAGTTTGAATTATGAATGAGTTATTTAAGGAAGTGACGAGTTGTAAAACGAGATTGAGTAAGCAGAGAACTGCTGAAATTGTTGATGTTGTAAACAGTAGAAGTTAAGTAAACTGTTTTTCCTTAATTTACGTCCTCCAACGTTAAGTCATATTGGACGATAAATGGAATGGGTGAAATGATGCTCAAATGAGCCCGGGATCCATGGAGCTTAGATTTACCCGACATTCGTATTTCAGGATGAGGGAAAGCCCCGGAAAATGCCTTATCCAGTTAACCCACCCTGACCGAGACTCGAACTCGGGACGCCTTGAACGTGAGGCGAACACGGTACCACCATGCTACAGAGGCGGGCTGTTAACTATGAGCTCTGAGGAGTCTGTACTCATTTGAAATTCATTTGTTTCATCCTCCGAAGTGATTAAATGTTGGAGGTTTTCTCTTATACAATCAGATTGTTATCTAAACACACACAAAACGTTAAAACCTCAGAGTTTTTAAATATCTGTGAGCCTCCGAGCTACATGTTAGTGAAATACAATACTCTTCAACACGTCACATCTGGAAATGCTGTTTTTGTGGATGTTTCTAGGATTGCCCTATTGGAACATTGCGTCATCATGGTACAACAATTTCGATGGGAATATCGGGAAATTCGAAGAAGTAATCCATGCTATGCCATATGAAATTGTTACAGCAATATCTTAGACCACAGCTTTAAACTACAGCTGTGATGAATGTGTGTATTTTTTATATTTTAGAAAATGGTTGAGGTTTTGCTTATCTGAGGTAAACGGGGTTTTGTATATAAAAATAAAGTTAAAAGTGTATAACGTTATTCATATTTTGCATCCATACCTTATTTCTGCTCGTTGTTGATAAACAACACAAATTTCTGTCCTGCCATCTGCTGGGCATATACGTAGGTACCAGTGCAGAGATCTGCACCAGATAGCAGACTATCTACATACGCTTACAGAAGCCACCGTTGCAGTTCCACTGTAGCTTTTGACACACACATACACACAAACACACACACGATTGGACATTGAAGATCTGAATGTCAGACCTTCGGTCTCATGTCAGAGCAGGGCCTTAAGGCATAAGACATATATAAACAGTAGCGAGAAGTAAATGAATATCTATATGAAATGCAAGGAATGACTATGTGTTAAACAACTGATCAGTCACTGCTACATTTTAAATAATTTACGCCATTATATTGTGACTTTGTGGGTTCGTAAAATTAAAAGTCCAATTTGCCGAAATTCTAAATGATATTTTCTTGTGTAGAAACACACTGCGTGGCAGCAGTATTACATCACCTATCACAATCGACAACACCTAGTTCGATGGCAATAACAAACAGCTTACTCAACTTCCCCTCTTTACAAAATTCTTGTTACGTGTCTTACAACAGCAACTCTTGTTTCACAACTAGTAACTCGACACTTGGCGAGTTGCCGCCTCTTTAAATACCTTACTGATATTTTGTAAATTATTCGAAAATAAACCAGAACCCGAAGGGTGTCTATCAGTCAAGAAGTAACTAGAAATTTCCATTTATCTCAGTTTGTTTGTTTCGGCAGACCTTTATCTGCACGTTATCTATGTCTGCCGGCTCTTGATTTTCACACTGCCCGCCTATCGCATACTTTTGTGTAAACAACCCGTGCGATCGTAGAAGCGGGTTCGCGACTCTGCTTCCTCCTCAAGGCTGGTCGTACCGAACAGCACCGTCGTGGCGAGCCAGAAGATCCAGGTATACCACCAACATCTTCACTCGGCGCACCTGCTGGATGCGGTAGACCACGTCGTTGATCATATTCACCACGGTGGGGTCCTTGCCACGGCTGTTGAAGTTTCAGGCAACGTCGTTTGGTCCGGGTAGTGCGATTCAACCAGACCAGGACACCTTGCTGGAACCCTAGACTGTTGGCTAGCCTGTCCTATCGGGTCTTCATGCGATCGCTCGTCTTCTGGATGATCTGAAGAGCCACCGCATGTCGTGGAGATGGTCCACCAGGTTCTTCACGTACTTGGTTGCTGGCTGTTTTGCCTCCGGGGGGCTTCCAAATGCCGGATGACAGGGGAGGCGTTAATCTTGGCCGAACATTAAGCTGGCTGATGTTGTACCAGTGGTGTCGTGTGTTGACGAGCGTTAGGCCAGCAAGAACAGTGGCACCTTGACGTCCCAGTCTCGCTGATGGCTGGCCACGACCTTCCTCAGGTGCTCTTCTAAAGTCTTGATGTATCGTTCCATCATGCCTTCCAAACGTGGATGTAGGTGTATAAAGCGGGTCCTGTTCTCCCCAGTCTTTCCAGTGCATCCTTCATCACATTGGACTCAAAAGTGGTGCCCTGGTCGCTGAGTAGCTCTAAGGGCAACCCAAATCGGCAAAATACTTGCTCTACGAGGCAGTCTGTCACGGTCTTAGCCTCCTAGTTCGTAATGGCATACACCTCCGGCCACTTGATGAAATAGTCAACGACCACCATTAGGTACCTTTTGCCTAGGTCGGACAATGGGAATGGTTCAGCTATGTCCAAGGCGATCCTTTCGAATGGCGCTCTGACGTTGTACGGCTGCATGCGACCCCCGGTCTTGGGGCCGCGCTCGCCGCACACACGTAGCATTGGCGGCACCATCTCTCACCAGTAGCATCGCTGCCAAAGTATGCCAATCGTCAGTGACTACGGCCGCACGGACAAAATGCTTCACCGCATCGAGACTGGGGAAGCCTGCCCTATTCGGCAACCACTTCCGCTGTCGAGATATGCTGGAGGATATGAGATCCAGGGGAGTGATTGAAGAATCTGACAGCCTTGTTGTTCCCCTGTAGTCTTGGTGACAAGGAAGAACGGTGAGCTACGCTTCTGCGTGGACTACAGAAAGCTGAACGCTGTCACCCGGAAGGACTGTTTCCCCTTACCCCAGTTTGACGACACCCTGGACACTCTAACTGGTGCACAGTGGTTCTCGCCCCTGGACTAAATTCGGACTACTGGCAGGTAGCTCTAGATCCGAGAGGCAAAGAGAAGACCGCGTTTTCGACAGGCCGAGGCTTCTGGCAGTTCACAGTTATGCCCTTTGGCTTCTGCAACGTACCAGCTAACTTCCAACGCCTCATGGAGTTAGTGATGAGAGGACTGACTTACGACGCCTGCTTGCTATAACTGGACGACATTATCGTCGCCAGTAAGACCTTTGAAGACCATCTCAAGAATCTGAGTAAGGTGCTACAGAGGCTGCAGGTGACCAACTTGAATCAGAACGCGAAGAAGTGCCAACTCTTGCGCAAGGAAGTCAACTACTTGGGCCGGATAGTCTCAGCAACGGGAGGGGCTAAAGACCCAGAGAAGACATAGGCTGTGTGAGATTGGCCTCGCCCAAAGGATAAGAAAGAGTTGCGCAGTTTCCTAGGGCTGTGCAGTTATTACCGACGCTTCATAAAGGGGTTCTCCAACATCACCAAACCCCTCACCCGCCTGACAGAGGAACACCGGCCTTATGTATGGACGGATGACGCCGAAGAATCTTTCCAGCACCTGAAGGAGACCCTGGGCAGTGCTCCCAATTTTTGGATTTCCACGACCCGGTGGCGCCTTCATTGTAGACACCGACATCAGTGACCACTGTATTGGAGGCGTCCTATCCCAAGTCCAGAACGGCCATGAGCGGGTGATAGCCTATTACAGCAAGACGCTATTCAAGGCAGAGAAGAACTACTGGGTCACCCGACGAGAATTATTGGTGGTAGTAAAGACCTTGGAGAACTTCCACATGTACCTGTACGATCATCCATTCTACCTGAGGACTGACCATTCCACCCTAACCTGGTTATTGAGCTTTAAGAACCTGGATGGCCAGATAACACGTGAATCCAAAGGCTGCAGGAGTACGACTTCACCTCGGAACATCGCAGAGGGAAGAGCCACGGTAACGCAGACACTATATCCCGAATACCCTGTCCAGAAGAGTGCGGCCAGTGCACAAGAGGGGAAGAGAAGGAGCGTGCCGCAGCAGTACGAGTGGTCACGGCAGTGCCGGGGGATGGCTGGCATAGCGCAGGCCTGAGGAGGGAGCAGCTGGCGAACGCAGACTTGGGGCCACTCTTGAAGGGACAAGTCCAATCTGGGAGAACATCACACCGAGGAACGCCACCTACAAGTCGTACTTGGCCCATTGGGACTCGCTGAAAATCAGAGAGGGCATGCTGTTCCGGGTATAGGAATCACCCGATGGGAAGACGCAGAGAGAACAGTTGGTACTTCCCCGGAGTAAGATCCAGGAACCCAAGGAGGAAGTGCACGCCGGTACTTCAGGTGGACACCTGGGAGCGAACCGAACGATTGACAAACTACGACAGCGCTAATACTAGCTGAAGCTCCGAGCAGACCCTGAGAGATGGTGCCAACAGTGCCACGTGTGCGCAGCGAGTCGTGGCCCCCAGACTAGGAGCCGGGGTCGCATGAAGCAATACAACGTCGGAGCGCCACTCGAGCGGATCGCCATCGACATAGACGGACTATTTCCGATCTCCGACCGAGGTAACAAGTACCTGATGGTAGTCGTGGACTCTTTCACCAAGTGGCCGGAGGTGTATGCCATTCCGAACCAGGAGGCAAGGATTATCACAGACTGCCTCCCGGAGCAAGTGTTCTGTTGATTTAGGGTGCCATTGGAGCTCCACAGCAACCAGGGTATCAATTTGGAGTCCAACCTAATAAAGTACGTTGAATGAAACAACTGAAACAAGAAACAAGTGAATATAGACATGTAATACAAAGAATACCGAAGTGTTAAGCTGGTGGGTAATAACAGCCATTTCCGAAGCTCTTTACGGCTTAAATCAGTAGGTGTGGTAGCCAGAAACAAGTGACTGTCGACAGGAATTACAAGGAATACCAAAGTGTTGAGTAAGTGGGTGATTACTTAAATTTCCGAAATTGTTTACCGCATAAATCAATATAAGTGGTAGCCAGAAACAAATGACTGTCGGCAAGAATTAGAAGGAAATCAAAGGTGTTGAGTAAGTGGAGAATAACCGCTATTTACAAAACACTTTAAAACATCAATCAATATAAGTGGCAGCCAAAAACAGGTGAATATTGACAAGAATTACAATACATACCAAGTGTTGTGCATTTGAACATCATTTGTTTAATTCTCCGAAAAGACTTATGGTTGGAGATTTTCTATTATTCAAAAATATTTTCATCAGATAACTGTAAGCTGAAAGCAGCCTGTATTCATTTGAATTTAATTTTTTTCATGCTCGTAAATAAATAAAATTTGGCGGTTTTCTCCTATCCAGAAAGGCTGTTATCAGTAAACTCCAAGCTCTAAGGAGTCTGTATACATTTGAACTTCATTTGATTCATCATCGCAAATGACTTTTTTTTGGAGGATTTCTCTTATCCAAAAAGATTATTATTCGTTAAGTCAAAGCTCTATGGGGCCTGTACTCTTTTGAACATAATTTGCTTCATTCTCCGAAATAACTTTATGGTGTAGGTTTTCTCCTATAAAAATGATTGTCATTTGTTAACTCTAAGCTGTTTTGGGGCCTGTACACATTTGAACTTCATTTGGTCCACTAACCGATATGACTGAATGTTGGAGGTGTCCTCATGAACCAAATTATTGTTATTTGTTAACTGTAATCTCTAAGGAGCCTGTACTCATTTGAACATCATTTGTTTCATCATCGCAAATGACTCAATTTTGGAGGCTCTCTCTTTTCTAAAAATATTCACATCCCTTAAACTTAAGCTTTATGGGGCCTGTACCTTTTTGAACATCATTTGCTTCATCCACCGAAATAACCTATGTTGGAGGTTTTCTCTTATACAAAATGATTGTCATTTGTTAATTTTAAGCTCTTTGGAGCCTGTATTAATTTGAACCTCATCTGTTGCATTATCCGATATGCCTAAATGTTAGAGGTTTCCTCTTATTTAAAAATAACGTTATCTGTTAAATCTAAGCTGTCAGGAGCCTGCACTCATTTGAACATCATTTCATTCATCCTCCGTAATGACTTAAATTTGGAGGGTTTTCCCTTACCCAAAAAGATTGTTGTCGGATAACTCTAAGCTCTAAGGACAGTGCATTCATTTGAACTTGATACCGAAATTATAGTTTTCCAGAAGCAAAGAATAATGATAGACGTAAAAGGAATGTTGGTTCTTTGTGACGACCCAGGGCAAGGTCAGTGAGTTGGGGAAACTGTTTATAACAATGCCATGAATGAAAGGAACAGTGACCTTAGAAGGTTTCTAAAGGAATTGTTACTTGACGTACAGGAATAGGGTATTCTTCGAATCGTTTACAATAGCGACCAAAATAGCCACAAAAGGACTTTGTTTGGTTTGGAAAAGGAGTTTGGAGAGTGAAAGTTATATAAAGATACACACGCGCGCAGATGTGGTCAGAGCACTCTTCGGCGTTCGCCGATGGAGACGTGTCACGGCTAGAAAACCATTATAAACATTTATCGGCGTGTAGCCGAGATATGAGAGGATTCTGAGACGTCAAGCCCATTAGAGCGGTCAACTTGTTCTGTCTTGAATATTTGTCGGGTCATCAAAATTTATCGAGAAATATAGTTAGCATTCAGTCACTATAAACCGAGATTGGTAACCCTCGGTCGGCAGCTTCCATTTCGAGGTTTGAAATAAGAAGCAGTGAATAAATAATTTGGAAACGGGCATTCCAGTGTTGTAAAATTTCCTTCTCACACATATCCACGCATACCCTGAGAGAAACCTCATTGCTCACTATAATATTTGCTTCAAACTGGTGCACAACGTAGAGCAGTGGTAGCCTGTGATCGCCATCATTAAAATCTGTATCAAACTGGCGCGCCAACGCGGGGCACGATAGGAGAAGAAGGGTCAACCTGAGGAGGAGGTTCAGCTCGATACGAGGAGGAGGTTCAACACGATAGGAGAAGGAGTTTCAACCCGACGACGAGGTTCAACAAGAGAAGCAGATTCAACCTAGAAGGAGGTTCAACCTAGAAGGAGTTTCAACCCGACAGCGAGGTTCAACAGGTGAAGGTGGTTCGACAGGAGGACGGTCGACCCATCAAGAAATTCGTCAACAGTTCGACTGTAAAGAAGAAAGGAGGCCGGCATCGTCATCAGTGACATCATCAGGAGCCAGTAAAAACAATCAAAGGTACAAAGTGATAAATATATACTAGACTATAGTGAATTTATTTGAGGAGTGAAAAACAAGATTTTAAGTAAAATTTGTAGAAAATATGGAAGTTCGAGAGGTTTATGGTAATAACAGTAGGCAGGGAGTAGTTGAAGTAGCAGAGCGGGATAGAACTGTAACAAATAACGTAAAAGTGGAAATAAATATGTTAGAGGAAATTAGAAAAATGTTCGCAAGTTTAAGTAAAAAGATAGCTGATGATACTCAAAGTTTAATAAAAGAGATGAAGGATAATAATAAAAGTTTTAAAAAGATAGAAGGAAAGATAGAAAGTGGTTTTCAGAAGTTAGAGGCAGGACAAATAGAACTAGGAAAGAAGTTAGACAATCAACAACAGTCGTTAGAAAATTTCAGGAAAGTTAGTCAGGAAGTAGAGAACGTAAGAGAAGAAGCTGATCAGGTAACAGACAATGTAGGAAAAGATGTTAGTGAGGAGACGGAGAATGCTGAAGATGAAGTTATGAATCTAACTAATGAAAGGTTAGATAGTGAAAACCGAAAACTTGGGGAGGAAATAGTACAGAAATTAGACGAAGAATTAGGAATGGCTAGAGAAGAGTTAGGAGAAACTAGGAGTAGACTAGAAGTGTCAGAGAGGGAAAATAGAATACAGACGAGGAATTTGGAGAAAATCACAAATGAAATGAATGAGTTAGCAATAGAGATCACGGTGACAAATGAAACATTGAAAAACATGCAAAATCCAGGGATAAACGAAACAGAAATATTAAAATATTTCGGGCAAGGGGCACAGTTCCATCAGAATATGCCTAAGAAAGATAGGAAAAAAGATCGATGTCCAATATCTAAGCTAAATGTGGAAAAATCATGGGGATGTAGAATAAATAAGTCCTTTATACATGGAAAAGTCCGCAAAATTCTCTTGTATTTCGAAGTACGTTGTGGAATGATGAATTTTCTTGTAAATCGTAGGAACTTAGGCTAAAGTACTTAAAATTGCCATAACAAATTGTAAAAGTAGAAGAAACAAACTTGTAAAATGTGTATGCTAAGTATGAACAGTGTAGTTTAAAAATGTATAGGTTAAGTGTAAACAGTGTCGCGACAGTGCAGTGAAACTTAAAACTAAACGAGTGGAAAAAAAAGATATAGAAATGAAAATCAGAACACTTAAAGACTTTTGAAAATAATATTTATATAGAATCATAAAGAAGTATTCGGAAATGTATAAAAAAATGAACCAGTTAAAAAAAAATATCAGAACAATGAAAGACTTTTGAAAAGAATATTTATATAGAATCAAGAAGAGGAACTCAGAAATGTTGTATACAAATATAATATTATTAATGTACCATTGATTTAAACAGGGGAGTGTATATTCAGGAATTGTTTCAAGTGTAACAACAATATGAATTAATTTTAAGTAGATCAGATAAAAAAAAGATGTCGTAGATTGAAATATTTTCTGAGTAATATTTAAAAATGTGAAAATTGCAGAACAGAATGTTGGTAAATTTTAAATGAAATGTTGTTATATAACCATGTGAATAATTTTCAGAAAATGTCATGTAAAAATTAATGTTGTGAAAAGAAATTGTAAAACGAATTGGAAGTTGCTGACAAAGGTCTAATATTTTGCGTTATATTCGGGCAAGACATATATATTATTTCATTATTGGATAATAAAATAATATCTATGGGGGCATTTGATACCGAAATTATGGTTTTCCAGAAGCAAAGAATAATGATAGACGTAAAAGGAATGTTGGTTCTTTGTGACGACCCAGGGCAAGGTCAGTGAGTTGGGGAAACTGTTTATAACAATGCCATGAATGAAAGGAACAGTGACCTTAGAAGGTTTCTAAAGGAATTGTCACTTGACGTACAGGAATAGGGTATTCTTCGAATCGTTTACAATAGCGACCAAAACAGCCACAAAAGGACTTTGTTTGGTTTGGAAAAGGAGTTTGGAGAGTGAAAGTTATATAAAGATACACACGCGCGCAGATGTGGTCAGAGCACTCTTCGGCGTTCGCCGATGGAGACGTGTCACGGCTAGAAAACCATTATAAACATTTATCGGCGTGTAGCCGAGATATGAGAGGATTCTGAGACGTCAAGCCCATTAGAGCGGTCAACTTGTTCTGTCTTGAATATTTGTCGGGTCATCAAAATTTATCGAGAAATATAGTTAGCATTCAGTCACTATAAACCGAGATTGGTAACCCTCGGTCGGCAGCTTCCATTTCGAGGTTTGAAATAAGAAGCAGTGAATAAATAATTTGGAAACGGGCATTCCAGTGTTGTAAAATTTCCTTCTCACACACATCCACGCATACCCTGAGAGAAACCTCATTGCTCACTATAATATTTGCTTCAAACTGGTGCACAACGCGGAGCTGTGGCAACCTGTGATCGCCATCATTAAAATCTGTATCAAGCTTCATTTGTGTCATCCTCGCAAGTGACCTAAAGTTGGCGGCTTTCCTATACTCCACAAGATTGTTATCTTTTAACTCTCAGCACTATGGAGCCTGTACACATTTGAATATCATTTGTTTCATCCTCGAAAATGACTCAATGTTGGAGGATCTCACTTTTCTAAAAAGATTGTTATTCTTTAACATTAAGCTTTATAGGACCTGTACCCTTTTGAAATTCATTTGCTTCATCCCGCGAAATAACTTAATGCTGGAGGCTTTCTCTTATTCAAAATAATTGTCATTTGGTAACTCCAATCTCTGTAAAGCCTGTACTCATTTGAACTTCATTTGTTACACTATCCGGTATGCCTTAATGCTGTAGTTTTTCCTTTATCCAAAAATATTGTTATCAGTAACCCTAAGAAGTAAGGAGCCTGTATTCATTTTACCTTCATTTGTTTCATAATCGAAAATTACTAAATGTTGTAGGTTTTCTGCTATCGAAAAAGATTGTTAGCTATTAAGTCTAATCAATGGGGCCTGTTCTCTTTTGAACTTCTTTGCCCTCATCCTCCGAAATGACTTAAAGGTAGAGGTTTCCTATTATACAAAGTGATTGTCATCTGTTAAATCTCTTAGGAGCCTGTATTCATTTGAACTTCATTTGTTTCATTATCCGATATGCCTAAATGTTAGAGATTTTCTCTTATGCAAAAGTTTGTTATGCGTTAAAGCTCAGCTCTATGGAGTCCGTACTCATTTAAACATCATTTGTTTCATCATCGCAAATGACTCAAAGTTGGAGGCTCTCTCTTTTCTAGAAAGATTGTTATCCTTTAACTTTAAGCTTTATGGGGCCTGTATCCTTTTGATCTTCATTTGCTTCATACACCTAAATAACTTAATGTTGGAGATTTTCTCTTATACAAAATGATTGTCATTTGTTAATTTTAAGCTCTTTGTAGCCTGTATTCATTTGAACTTCATTTGCTTCATTATCCGTTATGCCTAAATATTAGAGGTTTTCTCTTATCCAAAAAGAACGTTATCTGTTAAATCAAAGCGCTTTGCAGCCTGGGCACTTATCAACTTCATTTGTTTCGCCATCCGATATGACGTAATGTTGGACGTGTTCTCTTATTCAAAATTTTTGTTATCTTTTAACTCTATGCACTATTGAGTCTGCACTCATTTGAGCATCATTTTTTTCATCCTCCGAAATAACTTAATGTTTAAGGCTTTCTCTTATCCAAAATGATTGTCGCTTGTTTACTCCAATCTTTGTGGATCCTGTACTCATTTAAACTTCGGTTGTATCACTATCCATTATGACTTAATGTTGGAGGTATCCTCTTATGCAAAAAGATTGATATCTGTTAACTTTAAGCTCTATGGAACCTGTGAGCTTTTGAAATTCATTTATTTCATCCTCCGAAATGACTTAAAGTTGGGAGGTTTTCTCTTTTACAAAATGATTTTCATTCGTTACATCTAAGTGCTTTAAAGCCTGCACTCATCTGATCTTCATTTGTTACACTATCCGATATTACTTAATATTGGAATTTTTTGTCGCATCCAAAAGATTGTTATCTGTTAAATCTATGCTCTATGGAGTCTTTATTCATTTGAACATCTTTTGTTTCATCCCTTGAAATAACCTATTTTTGGAGGTTGTCTCTTATCCAAAACGACTTTTATCAGATAACTCTAAGCTCCAAGGAGCCTGTATTCATTTGAGCTTCATTTGTTTCTTCCTCGCAAAGGACTTAAAATTGGATGTTTTGTCTTATTTATAAAGATTTTATATGTTAAATCTAAGCTCTATAGGGCCTGTACTTCTTTCAACCTCATATATTTCATCCTCAGAAATGACTTAAGTTTGGAAGTTTTCTCTTTTACAAAATAATTATCATTTGTTAACTCCAATCACTGTGGAGCTTGCACTCATTTGAACTTCATTTGTTTCACTATCCGGTATGACCTAATGTTGGAGTTCTTCTCTTATCAAAAAAATATTGTTATCTTTTACCACTAAGCTTTACGGAGCATGTATTCATTTGAACATCATTTGCTACATCCTCCGAAGTAACTGAGCGTTGAAGGTTTTCTCCTTTGCAAAAAGATTGTTATCATTTAACTCTGAGCTCCAAGAAGCCTGTATTCATTTAAACGTCATTTGTCCCTTCCTCACAAATGACTCAATTTTGGATATATAGATATGATTTATTTGCCAAGCCAATACAAAGTTGTATAGCAACGTCAAAAACACATACAAAAAATAACATTAAAGCATTACAAAAACATACTACTTTTATAAAACTCTGTAATACTGTACACAGGATTTGAGAGCAGTGTCGATTTAACTTTTCTTTTAAATAGCACTAGTGGTAGAACTTTGACATTGTTGGGAAGATTATAAAATATATTTAAAAATTTAATTTCAAATGAATTTTGAATTTTACTGTATTTGCATTTAGCAATATAAATGTTAGCACTGTTTCTTGTGGAGTAATTATGAACTGAAGAACACAATGTAGGTATATAAAACTATAATCATCTTAACATATAAGAGACAATGCATAATAAACAAAGAAGGCGTGGTTAACATGCCCAACTCAAAAAATAACGGTTTATAGTGTGTCCTAAACGATGCTCCACAAAAAGTCGAATAGCTCTCTTCTGAAGTACAAAAATTTTATTAGATGTAACATGTATTCCCCATATTAAAATCTGATAACTCAAATGGCTAGTTATGCATCCAAAGTACAAAGTGTTTAAAGAGTTCAAAGATAAGTATTTCTTTAAAATTCGTAATCAGAAGAGTCCTCTGTTTAGTTTTCCAGCAACATTTTGAATATGAGTGCACCAACACAGACAAGATTCAAGACTAATGCCCAAAAACTTAACAGATTCAAGACAGCCGAGATCAGCTGAATCAATTTTTGAAGTAACATCACAGCAGCCATGCTAAAACTATAAATTACAATACAATAAAACGCTAAAGGGTACTTAAAACTATTCTCTTTAAATAAAATCAATATTTTAACTTAGAAAATAAAATAAAACAAAATAATGAATGAATGAATGAATGAATGAATGAATGAATGAATGAATGAATGAATGAATGAATGAATGAATGAATGAATTAAAGAGGTTTAGGTCTGATGGGGCTAGTTTTTGTTTAGTTTATATTAGGTTATAAGATAACTGAATAGACGAGTAGAGTAGAGCCGCATAGACCAGGTTAGATAAAAAGACGAAATGAACGTGTATACAGCGGATACGTGTAAATTAAGCAATGTAGAGTTACGTAATTTTATGGTAGTTTAAGGTTGACAGTGACAGTATATTTGACAGTGTTCTCTCGCTGTTATTTTTGTATCCTAACGAAACTTATCATATTTCTGAAAGGTTTATCTGATTAAAGTACGAGAGATAAAAAGATAGGCTTCTCTAACAATAAGTTGTATATGTACTAACAACCGATATAGGTCTGATATCCTTCCAAAAATTAGAATGTCAAATAAAAATCAGCTGCATGGACAAAAGGAGGTTTTGTTGTACGAGTAAATGCCATTACATAATTTGTTGGTGAGGACAGAACTAAAATATAGGGGGGGGGGGGAAGGTGTTTGATAACTGGGCAGGAAAAAAGGTGTGAGGGAGAAGGTATATAATGCTATGATAACACTATATATTTATATAAGTGAACAGGTGTTCAGTTCCGCTTGTTTATACGAGGGTTCGTGATTAACCAGAGAGCACTGTTGCTGTTTGGTAGGTAGGTGCCTCGAGTCCAGACACCTCGCTTAACAATTACTTTTGATGAGAGTTGCCCTTATATGTGAGATGCATTTACTTAGCCTTGATTAGAGCATGTGTTTAACTTGGTGGCTGTTTGATGCGGTGCGTGTAGTGCAATTGTGGTGCTTGTATCTGAACGTGCTGCTCAATGAAATTTATACTCAGAACGCATCCTTCATTCAGTTTGTTGTGACTGGGTTGAGTTAATGGCGAGCCGACAGCGGTGCTTGAATATATCTGCACCTCTACGGTTTTGTAGCTAAGGTGTCCAGAGCACTAGTCACGCCAACGTTCGTCGCTGTCTTTGGCGACTGGCTTCTATGAAGTTTTCGATTCGCACTATATCAAAGCCAGTAGTTTGGTCCTCTTTGAGAACCAGCTGATGAAGTGAAGTCCTAAGTTTGATGAGATGTTCTGTTACCGGAAATCCTTGTACCAGTTGCAGAGGAATTGATCAACAGGACAAATCTTATTTTGAATAACTTTGAGTTTCCAGTACATCATAATGAATGTTTAAGAAACGAGGTGCCATTGACACATTAGTACTACAGATCGAGCTGCAATTAATTTTATTTTCTCTTTATGAAGGCAAATGAAAGATAAACATACACGTGTCTCAGCTTTACTTCCAGTCGGCCCAACTTTGACAGTAAAAATTCTTGAAATTTAGAATGATTAGCTAATAATATATATTTCTTGTATATATCGGCGTTTGAGGGAACTTATAAAAATGTTCAAATTTTGTCTTTAGTTCTTATTTATTTCCTTCCTTATTTCTCTTTCTTCCTAGTTCTTCTATTGTCTCCTACGTTTTTAGTTTGCTTTCTTCAATTCTCCTTCGTTCCCTCCTTCACTCCTCGCTTCCTTCCTCCCTCCCTACAATCCTCACATACCCCTTACTCCCTTCCTCCCTTCCATCCTTTCTCTCATTCACTTTCTTTCTTCTTTCTTTCTCTTTCTTTCTTTCGTTCTCTTTCTTTCTCTCTCTCTCTTTCTTTCTCTTTCTCTATTCCTTTCTTTCTTTCTTTCTTTCTTTCTTTTTTTTTCTTTCTATGTTTCTTTCTTTCCTTCTTTCTTTCTTTCTTTTTCTCCTTCTTTCTTTCTTTCTTTCTTTCTTTCTTTCTTTCATTCCCTCTTTCTTTCTCTATTTCTCTTTTTCCTTCTTTCTTTCGTTCTTTCATTCTTTCTTCCCTTCCGTCTTACTTTCTTTCTCTCTTTCTGTCCTTCTTTCTTTCCTTCTTTCTCTCATCCTCTTTTCTCTCCTTCTTTCTCCATTTCTCTATTTCTCTCTCTTTCTTTCTTTCTTTCTTTCTTTCTTCCTTTCTTTCTTTCTTTCTTTCTTTCCTTCTATCTCTCTTTCTCTTCCTTTATTTCTTTCTTTCCATCTTTCTTTCATTCTTTCTCACTTTCTTATTTTCTTTCTCTCTTTCTTTCACTCTTTCTTTCTTTCTCACTCTCTTTCTCTCTATCTCTCTTTCTATCTCTCTCTTTCTATATCTCTCTTTCTTTCTTTCTTTCCTTCTTTCTTTCATCCTTTCCTTCTTTCTTTCATCCATTCCTTCTTTCTTTCCTTCTTTCTCTCTTTCTCTTTTTCTCTCTTTCTTTCATTCTTTTTTTCTGTCTTTCTTTCTTTCCTTCTTTCTCTACTTCTCTCTTTCTCTGTTTCTTTCTCCTTCTTTCTTTCTTTCTTTCTTTCTTTCTTTCTTTCTTTCTTTCTTTCTTTCTTTCTTTCTGTCTCTTTCTTTCTTTTTTCTTTCTTTCCTTCCTTCCTTTCTTTCTTTCGTTCTTTCATTCTTTCTTCCTTTCCGTCTTTCTTTCTTTCTCTCCTTCTGTCCTTTATTCTTTCCTTCTTTCTCTCCTTCTCTCTTTCTCTCTTTCTTTCTCCATTTCTCTATTTCTTTCTGTCTTTCTCTCTTTCTTTTTCTTTATTTCTTTCTATTTCCTTCTTTCTTTTTTCTTTCTTTCCTTCCTTCCCTCCTTCTTTCTTTCATCTTTCTTTCTTTCTTTCCTTCTTTCTTTCATTCTTTCTCTCTTTCTTTCTTCCTTCCTTCCTTCCTTCCTTTCTTTCTTTCTCTCTTTCTTTCACTCTTTCTTTCTTTCTCGCTCTCTTTCTCTCTATCTCTCTTTCTATCTCTCTCTTTCTATATCTCTCTTTCTCTCTCTTTCTTTCTTTCCTTCTTTCTTTCATCCTTTCCTTCTTTCTATCTTTCTTTCTTTCTTTCATCCTTTCCTTCTTTCTTTCCTTCGTTCTCTCTTTCTCTTTTACTTTCTTTCATTCTTTCTTTCTTTCTTTCTTTCTTTCTTTCTTTCTGTCTTTCTTTCCTTTTTCTTTCCTTCTCTTTCTCTCTCTCTTTCTTTCTTTCTGTCTCTTTCTTTATTTCTTCTTTCTTTCCTTCCTTCCTTCCTTTCTTCCTTTCTTTCTTTCTTTCTTTTTTCTTTCTTTCATTCTTTCTCGCTCTCTCTATATTTCTTTCTTTCTTTCTCTCTCTCTTTCTATCTCTCTCTTTCTTTCTTTCTTTATCTCTTTCTGTCTTTCTTTCATTCCTTCATTCTCTCTTCCTTCCTTTCTCTCTCTCTCTCTTTCTTTTTCTCTATCTCTATTTCTTTCTTTCTATCTTTCCTTCCTTCTTTCTTTCTTTCTTTGTCTCTTTCTCTCTTTCTCTCTCTTACTTTCTTTCTATCTCTCATTCTTTTTGCTTTCTTTCTCTCTCTCTCTCTCTTTCTTTCTTTATTTCTTTTTCTCTATCTCTCTCTTTCTTTCTTTGTTTCTTTCACTCTTTCTTTCTCTCTCTCTTTCTTTGTTTCTCTCTTTTTTTCGTTTTTCCTTTCTTTCTTTCTTTCTTTCTTTTTTTCTTTCTATCTTTCTTTCTTTATTTATTTATTGCTAATTTTGTTGGAGGAATCCTTTACGGGGAAGGAAATGAAACGAAACTGCTGCCGATTTTCTTTTCGCTAATGCAATCTTGATGGCAAGTTATCATTAGCGCGGTCCCAATGCAGCGGATTATTGAGCGGGAGACAGGCCTAATTCAGCCACTACAACTTAATTTTGTGTAATTTTTCCCACTGTAATGGAGAACTTCTGGGTAAGAAAGCCGAAACACGCATATATTTGTTTTCGATGTACTTTCACTAATAAAAGTCACAGTTGTATCTGCGTTATCCATGCCACAATGGTCATTTGTCCGTCTTTTCAAAACACTGAGTACATATCAAAAAGTGGCGTTTATGTAGTCAGAAAACACCGAACATTAAGTATCTTTGTTTTCTAACCACAATACAGGAATTGTATTAGGAGTTTTCTGAACCAAGAGTTCGGCTCACAAGTTTCATAAAGTTCAAATTATTTACTATTGAAATATACTTTCTTGTTCTTAGATAAGTCTTTTGATGATAATTTTATTTAATAGATAGAAATATAGCCTTTACACTGTCGTCAAAATTAAGCACTGGCAAAGGTTAGACTAGCATCAGATAATGATTCCAATCATAATTTTAAGCTTATACTGGCAATTCGGTAAAATGTCTCTTGTACGTGTTTTTATGTAGAGAAACGTAGGCATTTTTTATGGAAGTTCCAGTACCTTAAGGCTACAACACAGTTTAGAACTTTTCTTGCTATTTATGTACTCTATCTGAATACAGCACGTGACAAAACAAACATTTGGGATTGTGCTTAATGGAAGTTAAAAATTGTTTGGTTACAAAGAAGGTCAAAATCATTAAATGGTACATGAGTATCGCGAAGGTAGTTAGAGAGGGCAAGCAGGGTCCCTTAGGGGGTGTTTCCAAACTCCGCAGCAATCTAGTCACGTGCCCGGTTCATGACCACTTATTGGTAACGGTCTGAGTCGGTCTGTTATATATTCCTGGAGTAGTCCTCAACACGCCTTGGGCACAAGCTGACCCTACAACCTCGGTACAAGAAACTGCGTACAGTTTCCTCACTCCTGCAAACAGCCAGTGATAAATACCAACAAAAGCCGCTCTCGCGTATATACATATTTGGGCAGTTTTATAACGATGTGTATTATAAATATGCATATTGCACTAATGTTGAACAAACAGGAATAAGTTACAGATGCAGTCTATACATATATTCGCATTATATATTGTGAACCGGGATGATTTTGGACTACAAGTTGTGGATAGTGTTGTGTACACTTAAGGTGGTTTACCGTAAGGGTTTACAATTTACTTTGCAACCGGGAGCGTAGCTGAAAGGACAGGGGGTCAGATGTTAGAGGTAAATGGTAACGGGAAATTGTAGTCAGGCTACAGATAGCTAGAAACAGCACAACTAGCTACGAAATGCCAGTTTACTATAACATCATGATTTTCTACAATACTAGTCAACTCCGAAGTCTTGAAGAGACTTTGGGTGGGATGGCGTTGATGGCAACATTAGTAAATTAAGACCCAGTCGGGCTTAACTTCGAGGAGTTGTCGGTGCGTGAAGTGAAGATTTGGGTTAGCCTCCGGCAGCAACAATACACTTTAGACTCCCACGCGCCTCGATAATCACCGCTATAAGTATCCACGGCCAAGCCCAAAAAGAGGGGGCCAAAACTCGTTGAACCTAGGGACTTTTTCACTTTGATCAGCAGAAAAGCTTCTGGAACATTCCATGCGCCATTTTGGTTTAAGTCCAACGACCTGCTGATCGTCCATTACCAACTACCGGGTTCAACGTTTAGAATTGCTGCGTTTGGCATTCTAACTTGGTTAACGCTCCGAAAATATGCAAATTACGGTTTTGTCGTCTAGTGCTTCTCTATGAGGTTTCTACATCTTTACTTCCACAAATTAATACTTTGACTTTGTGGGTTCGTAAAATTAAAAGTCGAAATTGCCGAAATTCTAAATGTTCTTTATTTCCGTAGCAATAAACTGTTCAATTCTCACGTAGCAACATTACATCACATATACAACACAATCTTCGAAGGTAGATGACTATAACAAACAGCGTTCAGTTTACATCAGCTCTTGTTACAACAACACTTTCAGCTGTCCTCTGCTTACCTCTCCCGCGACTGTTTTACAACCACTACTCTCGCTCGGCAAGGGAGTTGCCGCTCCCTTAAATACCTCATGATAATTTAGAGAGATTTCTGGACCAAACAGGAATCGAATATTCTATCGCCTTCCAGAAGCGTAACCCGATCTGTGCCGGCAGGTCTTTTATCTCGCGCTATCTTTATTTGTTCCGGCATACTCCTTATCTCCAGACTCTTTGTGTACACAGGCCGCGCTATCGCAATCGGGTTCGCGACAATACCTTCGATTGTATAAAGAAACCTCATGCTATTAAAATTTCAAGTAAATTCATAGAATAAATCAAGTTCCTTCACTTCACCAAAGCATACGCAACATATCCCCCGGAAGTACCTATCGCTGCCCACAGCGATAATCCCAAAATACACTCTAAAAGGCAACATTTCTAAAGTGCTGGGGCACGCAGGCCATCAGACAGAGTTAGCTACAGACGAAGAAAAGTATGTGTGAGCTAGATTTAATAACAATTAAAAAAGTGTAACGCCTGTAAAGCAAACAAATTTGACAGATAAGGATAGGTAACAGGGAGAAGGAAAACACAAATAAAATTACAAACAAAAGCAACATCCGATGCTCCACACACGATCCGTCGCTGAGTAAAGTTCAAGTTCCATGTGAACTCACCATAACGTTATAATGCCAAATGTTTAACAATGTGGGACACTTAATGAGACACTGAACCGCACACAGATGGCATTATATGTCTTTTGTCTGTTGCACACAGCCGCTGAATATACGCCTTGTTTTTTCAATGCAAAGAGGGTAAACTCTTGCTTACTGCATCACGCCGATACATCCAATAAATAAAGTCTTTGCAGGGAAGCCGATGATAATATGAAGGAATTGTTCGCATTTTGTAATTCCGGCTATTCCCAACGTACATTACACCACCTAGGAAGAGCGGATTGGTTCTGCTTCCCAGAAACAGTGGTGGCGACTAAGGCGTGCTCATGGAAGTGCCCCTCTGAATGTCTGATGGCAGGCTGGTGTGTTCTGGACTCCGGATGCCGATCGCGGAGGCATCCGAAAACAGATGTCAAAGAAATTAGGAGAGGTGAAAGAAACAGTTCAGCTCAGGTATAGGGGAGCGAAAACAAATATGATAGTGAAGGAAAAGGGCAAGGGCATATCTTAACATACAGGTGTCACAGACTAAATGATATAAGATAAAATATAAGACTTATACATATACACATTGTCAGCAATTGAGATGGCAGTGAAACAATTAGGTAGCTAAGTCGGACCATGAAATGGGCGAACTAAAAAAAAACCATGATTATTACTGATGTACCTGATGTGTCAGGCAATAAAATTTATCATTTAGATGACTTGATAAACCTTTCCTTGGCGGACGATAGGTATCTCGGCAAGGTTTTGGAATAGGATACCTAACTGCTCCACTTTGTCAACAAAGCATAGCAAACAATTTAATTGTTATTCCCGATTAAAGACGATGCCAAAATTAAAGATATGGAGGTACTCGTGACACTTCTAATACCAATTCGAGTATTTTTGATTTCAAGGGTAAAACAAAGTAACACAATTAATTATCAAAACAATCATGGGGGCCTATACCCCCGATGGAAACAGAATAAAATTATATAAACACATGGCGCTACCGTAGATGGACTTCTTAGGGTAAATGTACATTTTATCAATGATGAATATTCAGAAACAGAATTCTGTTTTCAATACGACTACAATTGATAACAGGGAAATATTAAACATCAGGTTATCGTGAGATGCATCGCTGGTATTGACAAAGAGTATTCCAGCAGTGGAAATACATTAGTATTACAGTGTCTGAATCGTTAGAGTGTGTAAATTTCTAGTGTCCACATGATACATTTGACATCTATTGTAAACTTTTACATAATAGTATATAGTGAACAAGAGATGGTTACAGGTCAGATTACATGTATGAAACATTTCAGAGGTGGAGTCACGTGCAACAAGGGCAAGGACCAGTTTATAAGATTACTACAAGGAGCGGGGCATAAGCTGTCGATATGGGTGGACCGAAGTAGGCGTACAATCGTTGTAAAATTATTACCAAATAAAACTAATGAAATGACCAATAACTATTTTCAGAATAGTTATGAGAACGATGTCTAAAAATGGAGCTCTCTTTTAAATAAGAGATACACCAATATTAACACGTGACCAAAGAAAATATTCGAGTATAACTTCTGCATCTTAGTTGATTCTAAGATCTCAACCAGTCCTCAATTACCATAAGTATATCTGTATAATAGTCCTAACATACTGTGACTTTGTGGGTTCGTGAAATTAAAAGTTCAATTGCACAAACTCAAAATGTCCTTTATTTCCACCGAATTACAGATGGAACACTTGCCGATTACATAGAATTACGTAGCGCACACAATTAAAACCCACCAGTTCGTCTGTCACAGGTTCACTCGACACTCACAATTACTCCTCTGATACACGTACACCGTCTTCCAGTCCGTTCGCTAGCACGGCGCTCTTCACGACTGCTCGCCAAGAACTGAAATGACTGGCCAACTGCAGCCCTTTTATAGGAAGATCGCTGTTTCTGGAAGCTAAGCGGCTCAGTAAATCACCGCGACGGTTCCAGACGTCAGGGGGAGGGAAAAGAGATGGCTGCTGATGTTTTTCAAACCCTCCTCTCAGCGCTACACAGATGAATGGGTAGGCGTGAACTGAATGCTTCCCGTCTGGCCCCTACCTGCCAGCTGCTGGTTCTCTCGGGAATTCCGATGTTCGCGTGACAATACCTTAGGAGTTGCCAGTCTTCAGTATATTACCCGTCACTATATTTACAACAACTCATTACTCATTAACATATGCACTCGTCTTAGGACAAAACTTCAACATCATAACATTTGTAATTGTAAATCCGTTATCGCGACCAGCGTGAAAACTCACAACTTCACATAAATAAAAGAATTAAAAAAAACTCTGAATGTATGTCCACAGGGCCTTGCGGATACATGTAGGAGCAAACATTGTTTATCAACATCTACAGCAATCGTGAGTGCATTCACATTAAAAAACAATTCCTTCTGAGCATCCTGCGATAAACTCAGAACTTTATCTCATATTTACTAACTGAATTCTAACCCTAAGTGTGCCTCGCAGTGACCTCTGGAAGTTAAAAGTCACTACAAACTTTAACATGTCCTGGAAATTCCTAAGTATCATACAAAAATAATTAATACACCATAAAATAACTTTGTGCTGAATAGTAGTTGAGCACAGATCCTGACTGGTTTTAAACTCTTGTAGTGTACCTCTTTAACGTAATAGGATACAATAAGTTAGATATCTCAAATAAACATGACTTTTGTGTATTGGTTTTACCTATGCTGATGGCATAGATAAAATACAGGGTATCTTCTATACCGGATAAAGAGAAATGGGAGAGAAAGAAAGAAAATAAAACATGAACGTATCACCACTAAAATCTTCATTTAGGCCAACTCTGTTTTTGTGGTAGGTTCTATGGTCACTGACCTTCATGTATTAGGTACTGGGGTTAACGTCGCCTCTCGGGGGACGTTTCCTGTTAGTGATGCCCTTGGGTGCCTGTTATCTCGTCTTCGAAAAGCTCGGTGTTAAGAAATCATCTGTTAACACAACTTAAGACAACTGTAAGTCCGAGCAAAATTCAAAAATCAAAAAGTGGGATACCAAAAATTACTGGAAAAGTTTCATAAAACATCTGAGATTCTTCCAGAGCTAAAATATAACAGATATGTAATGACCTAAATTTGTTAACAAGTAATTTCGATGAAGTTTAATTTCTTATAAGCTTAAATTTTGCCTGAGATATTTCCAGTAAAATATAGAACATCATCATAAGGTAATGCTTACTTATCCCTCTTATGTTTTCATTTTATATAGTATTGTCTTACATGCGTATCAGTAATTGTTCTGTCACTGTTATTCTCGTGTTTCCTGTTTACCATTGTTGGAGTTTACATGTAGTACATAGGAGAATGTCAAACATATATAAACTAAACCTCTAGATAAAAATTCTTAACAACTAAACACCGTATAAATCGTGAAGGAGATAAAAAAATTAAATAAAATATTATTTACATGGGATATTGATATGAGAACAGACCTGGCATAATTTCTACAACCAGTATGTGCTGATTTGCACTTTACTCCTGCGCGTCTGTAAAAAAGTGAAGTCAGCAGTTTTCGTTGCCTGGCTGATTTGCCCTTCCAGCTTACTTCTATAATTCCAACACATGAAACTCGAGGTTCATGTTTAATCATTGTTTGAAGGGGAAAAAAATTAAGTACCTACTTGGTTAAGTCTTGAAGGCATACTATCAAAACAGAAATAACAAATGTACAATGGAAGACCAGTAATTACCAAGGGCACAGCAATGCGTCAATGTTTAAACAAAAAGAACGCGGTCTTACTATCTAAAAGGAGGTGTAGACTTTACAGACCCTGTAATATAGCTACATCGGTTTAATATATAACAATAATTATGATGGAAAGTTATATTTTAGTTAAATAAGAAGGAAAATAATTATTGGAGGCAAAATGACAATTGCCGACGTAGTAAATATTAACTGTTAAACGGGTTATAATTTCGAATCATAATATCTCCTAAGAAAGAAGGTGATTCCAACGTGAGTTGTAATTCTCACTGGCAGCAATAGATGACCTTGGTTTACACGTGCGAATCTAGAATTGTATTAGTCAGCAGTCTATCTTCCGGCCGTGTAAGCGGGATATCGTGTCTACAGAGACAGAACTGAGAGTCTGACCGCTAACCAACATTAAGTCTGCTAATATTGATGGTGTTTTATCTATAAACGTACCTCCTTAATATTGTTTTCTATATTGAGTTCCCCAAGGTAGAAATTATATCGTGTTCAGAACATGGGATTACTAACAGGAGATAATTCCGTCCTAAGGAGCAAACTTCGAAACCGAAGGTATGTGAAATTGTGTTAATTATTATTTCCATTCAACATTGTCAAAACGTAGGGGGTTGATGGTATACTAATTGAGTCTGTTATACGACAAAAGCCTACTGAATCGAAATAATCTCATCTTATTCCACACTGCAAAGTATTGTGTTTCAATAAGGTACTCACTTAACTAAGCGTATTCTTCCTAGCAAGTGACGAAATTCGCATTGAAATGCATTGAAATATTAAGTCGCACATATCAAGTATCAACATTAGTTCTTGATGAGACCACTTAACAAATATTTAGCATTAAAATTCTAACGATTCAGTTAGTTAAAAAAGATCTGTACAGCATGTACTGCTGATCGATCATTGAATAAATTAAAAAAAAGAATGCTAATGACGTGACGCCATGTTAAACAAAAGAGGAGGTATCCCGGCTTGGTCTTCATTGTTTGTGTTACTATCTTTTATATTTTTAATAATGTTGAGTACAGATTGTAGATCAGTGAACACATTCTGATGAAAATATTCTGAAATGTAAAGCGACCTCAATGGTAACACACTGAGGCTTTCGCAAATTGTAAAATAATTAAGGTTTTACAATAGCTCTAAAAACAAAAATTTTACTATATTGGTTTATTCCGACTTTTATGGATTTCTGGGAATTACTTAGACGTTGTGGATACTTTCCGGTTAATTGCTATTTGTTTTCATTTCTGACTAGCAAGAATGCGAAATTAATTTGATTTGCTAACCCAGATTATTTTTGTTATAATCAACGGTAGCTTTCTATAGCAGCTACCACTTAACAGAACAGTGTTTCCATAATTGAATATCAAATATAAACTTGAATATACTTATTTTTAGCATAATCAGTTTAGTACTGTTTAGTACTGTACATTAAACTAATTTCTTAATGCTAAATAACATGATTATGGTATATGTTTAGCTTACATGGTGCTTATAACTTTTCCTGTATTGAAACTCTTAAATGCTTACGTGTTAAAATACAATTACTTTTCTTCTTTAAAGTACAATGAAACTCATAAATTCTAAAGCTAGTTAATAATTGATTTGTACTCTCCAAAACCAATATCGCTTAACAGAATTCGTTAGAATCATATCCACACTTCTGTACTAAATGTTAAAATTACAATAATCATTATCTTTAATAGCTAATTTTAATACTTGTGTGTTAGTTCTGCAGTAATTAAGGTACAATTTTATGGACTTTACAACTTGAAATTCCCATGTTAAACGTAAGAAGTAATGGATTGTGTCTTTTGTAACGATGTCGGATGAACTTAAAACATCATTTTTTGTGAGTGTGTTTTTTCTGCAACATCACACATTACTTTAAGACTTCAAATAACGACATAGTTGGCATATTAAAAAGTTCTTATTCTACATTATATATCAATTAAGATTCAAGACTTAACCATTTTGGCCTGAAATTTTTGAAATTTGACATAACAAGTAAAAAAACAAATGGGTTGTTGGTGGTAAGGAGAATTATTTGGTATTGTCCCTTAGTTATATTTCAATTTTCCTGCTTCTAGTTGAAGGTATGTCAACGTCGTCAGTACGTAAAATTGCTGCTTTAAATGGACAGTGTTAGTTGTGGAATCCTATTTAAACGAGTAGTTAGTTTATTTGCAATTTCTTCTTACAATATCTGCCATATACAACTTCATACATATATAACATAAATAATATACCATAAATACATTATCAGGAGCACATGAATTCATTAAATTGCCTACATATTTAAATAAACAGGGAGATCATTAATCATTAGACAGGCACATATATTGAAAACCTCCCTACAATTCATGGATGAAGTTAAATGTATTCATAGTGAAAGTGAAACTGGCATTAACACTACCTGAATATATAGAATAATTTACTTATAATCTCTAATTTATGGCAGCAATTTTTTTTTTAATTTACGTCCTCCAACGTTAAGTCATATCGGACGATGAACGGAATGGGTGAAATGATATTCAAATGAGCGGGGGCCCATAGAGCTTAGAGTTACCCGACATTCGTCCTTCAGGATAAGGGAAACCCCCGTAAAAACTTATCCAGGTAGCTCACCCTGACGGAGATTCGAACTCGGGACCTCTTGAACGTGAAGCAGACATGCTACCACCACGCTACCAAGGTATGTCAGCATTGTCACGTTAGATGCCTTTGATAGAAAATTCTTTGGTTTTGCTTTGCCTTCATTCCCATGTCCACTATAAAACCTTTTGGTGGTCAAATTTACTCGTTTTTAATATACGGAAAGAAAAATAATATTGTAATTGAAGGTCCCATGTCTTCAGCATTTTTCATATTAATACTGTTATAATTTCCTTAATGAATCCGTCCTATTTTCAATATTACAAGGGGCGTCCAGAAAGTAAGTTCTGTTTCAATTTATCTCCGCTGCAGCGCTGAGATCGCAGTTCCGCACATGTGCGGTAGACAGTCTGTATCAAGTAGAATAAAGGTGCGCCATTGTGAGATCGCTGTCAGCCACGTACGTTTTGTTGTGCTAGTTTACACTGTCGGTGATGATTGAAAATCCCGCCGCTTGTAAAATCAGATCTGTCATTCGTTTTCTGAATCCTAGGATTGCGCCGCACAATACAGAATAAGCGCCGAGGAATGCTTCCAAATGCTGTTGTGTTTTTTCACGACAACGCACGACCACACATTGTGAATGCGACGAAAAACATCCTACAGGGATTTAGCTGGGATGTGTGTGAAAACCCCCCGTACAGCCCTGACCTCGCTCCTAGCGCCTTTCATCTGTTTTTGCATCTCAAATCTTTCCTTGGCGGTCAACACTTCAACAATGACGAACAGCTGAAAGAAAATGTTTCCAACTGGTTGAAGACACAGGTGGCAAACTTCTATGAAGAAGGTATACAAAAACTTGTGCCTCGCTATGACAAAAGCCTGCAAAATTCCGTCAGGTGGAAAAGTAGTTTAAGAGTTGTAGAATTTTGTGCAATAAATAATTTTTCTGTATCTGTACACAATTTAATTTAATTACCAAACAGAGCTTACTTTCTGACGTACCTCGTGTTATACTTGATGCTTGAAAAATTATTTTGTTCTAAAAATTATTTTACACCCATTCAGCAAACAATTTGCATTTAATAGGGGACAGTTTCATGAACAGGTGGAAGCTGCTGCATAATAAGTCAGTGATGCCATAAAACTGAAGAATTAATGAGACAGTTTTATCAGAATGGTGGTAATTTTTGATTAAGTTTGTTTTTCTTTCTACGTCAGTTCTAAATCTAATTTAAACTTTAAAGCACAATAAGTTTTGCCAAATGTATGTAATGGGGACAGCCTCTATAAACACCCACCAATTCCCCTCCACCAACCAACAGTCAAAGTGTGTTCCACTAAAATGTGCTTGTCTGTCTTTGTCCCCTCCCATGTGTTTACATACCCCGCAACTGTTTTGCGTAATGGTATCAACTTGCATTACATTTTCACGCTACCCGTATCCAAAGGCTCATCGCTTCTGATTTCTCGTTAGAAGTGCAATTGTTCCAGATTTTCTTTGCCGGCTGTTGGGAGAACTGCGCCGCCTCCACCACCAGACAAGGGCGCAGCTGTGAAGCTTATGGGCAACACAAGTGGCTCCAGGGGGTGCGGGCCGGGTCAAAATCGGGCGCCGGCCTACAGGCACGACGTCAGTTGGTGTGCGGACGCCGAAGCGGAAGCGTCACAACGCTCGCCGACGCCCTTTTCCTCACCAATTACACTCCGTGAACTTTGTCTAATTGACTGTCGAGTTAGCTATATAACCCTAACACGTAAGCATAAGTTACTTCTTTCGTGTGAGCTTAGATATATGTTCGTAGATTGAAATTAAAGAGAAAAGTGATCCATATTTTATATTAAGTGTGTGCAAGTGATATAGGCATATTTACTGAGCTAATAAATGTCGCACTAGTTTATAAATTAATGTCCTAGAGATAGATATCTTTCGGTGTGATATAATTTAGTAATTGCACGATATTATATCCTGAATGTCATTGACACTGAACGTATTCGTGTGATTAATTTAAGGGAAAAACAAAGATGCTAGAAACTTACATTCCAGTTCCCTTTCGTTCGTCTTTATTTACTCCTTGGCTTGGAAGAAATTAAAGAGGACGTCACGGCATACCTGTTGAAATAAGGTCAGTGTCAAACATGTATTATGTATCTGCCCTTGAAATTAGCCTTAGAACGTGTCGGGCACATTTAGACCTATTTCCACATTTATTTACAACCGGAGATAGCTATGATAGAACTACGATTAACATTGATAGCTGTACACGACGTTATTTTGTTTCTCTCATTATTAAGCGTCAAATGGATTTCACCACGTGTGAGCGTCTTTTGTTTTCTCAGAAACACTGAAGGTTATTCAGCTATCCTATTCTTGGTAAAGGAATACAGATTACAAATGTGTTAAATTATTGCGATTTTGAGGTACCTACTTATAAAACCTATAAATTCTAAACAAGAACAATTTACTTCCTACTTAAAGAAAACTTCAGAAAAACATTCTACGTACTATTACAGTTATAAGAAAGTTAAACTGCTGCAATTATAACTCATTACTCCAAACGTGTCATGTAGTTCTTTTATTAAAATTGAAATTACAATTACAGTTAGTTTTCCTAGTGTGCGACGACATTTACAAACACGACTGTTGGAAAAACTATAAATGTGAAACGTTCAATAAAACATGTAATTTTATTTACTTTCCTACACATTTAAATTAAATTATTTAAAGCTTCCAAGACTATAAATTTTCCTGTTAGTTATCGTTAGTAACAGTATAGTAACTTCGGTATTTTACACACACATTCTATCAAATGTATGTAATAAAAGCAAGCTCGATGCCGTTATATCTGCTTAGTTAAGACAGTTAAACGCGGGCACGATTTTCCGAATTATATATCATACGCAAAAGTGAAACATTTCTAAACTGCAAGATAGCTGCTAAAGTGTAGGTTAGCATAAAATTACATGCATCTCCGCCCTAGTTGGAGCTACTTCCACAACAATTCATATTTGAAGTACCATTTAAAACTAAGAAAATAAGAATATTATACAGTGTTTTCTTAAATCAATATAAAATATATTCGTAGAAAAAGTCAACGTACCGTTTCTGTGGTTTGTAACGTTTAGAAATAGTTGTCAGTTTGTTTTTCTGTTTTTATTGTATTGTTAAACTCTTAGTGATTATTATCTTTGTACATGCAAGTGAGAGTATAGCAAACTAGAGTAAAATTGTGGTGTTGAAGCCCCTGTAAAGGCTATTTTAAACATATCTTCTAATCAATTTGGTTTAAAGTACATCCAAGTGATTTATAACATGTGTGATAATATATCTATATGTTCCTATAACCAATTTTCGTTCTATTGATTTAAAAATTCTATATATTTTGATCTTACTGCTAACTAAATCAACTATCTACGGCATGAAGAAAGAGCTGAGTGTTTGCTGACCTGCTTATAGGAAAATGTTATACATTATTAGATACAAAATATAAGTATAAAACAGCGTGATAAAACAGTATTGTAAACGATAACCTTCTGCGTGAATTATACTTGACGAGTTGTATTTGGTATCTTTATATTCTAAAATTGGAATAATACTGTAAAAATATTGTTGTAAGCTTAGAAACTCTTTTTGAATACCACTATGTAGGCTATTGCAAATTAAAGTCATTTAATTATGGTTGCAGTGCGATGAAAGGTATCAAAGACACGATTCACATCGCTTGGTAGTTGTTAAAACGCCTTTTTAATTCTTGTTATTAGCATCTCCCAACTTTCGAATGCCAAAAGGGCTACCTTAAAGAACATTTACCAACAAAATTAGGTTTGGAACACCTACTTTAAAGGGTTGCGCGTAGAATATTAATTTGCATTTCAAAATGTTATGTTGTCTGCCAGTTGAATGGACTCCTTTGTTCTGGAGGCTCATGACAGCTATGCATTTGGTAGACGAAACAGGTGCTTTCGCAAGGAGGCCGCCACTGCTCTTCTGAATGTCAAGGTCAGATTCCGCGCGGCCTGTATTCACGGAAAACGCCGCTATCTAAGACAGGTTTGTCCCACCAACCTTATTTACCTTTAGTACAATTAACTATGCCTAGCATTTATGTAGTAGCTCTTTAACAGCCTTTTAACGAATTGTGCTTTTAATAATGTGTTATTTTACGAAGTAAGCACTGTTTTCTTCACAGTGGATGTTTCTTCATTGTGGTCTTCTCCAGATAATTACATTTTTTCTGTGTTTCTTCATAAAATTCACTCTTGCCGTAAATTTATAAAATGTAATACTTTTTTCTTTTCGTAGGCCAGATCTTTGGACGCTTTTTGCTTCAGGTCTATCTCTTTAATGGTCGAGTCAAGTCTGATGCTCTTTCCATTTCTTTCACGCAACGTTGTGTTCTGTAGCCCAAATTACTGTTTTTCCATCCAAAAACGAAGGTATGGCGTTTTACTGGAAGCACTTCCTCACCAAGACAAATCTTTTCAGGCGTATTATACATTTTCTGATTCAAAATGATTAAATACTTTAAGCATTTTCCCTATCTTATTATTATTGTATCTGGAATTCGGTTAAAAACTGTTTTCCAGAGTACCTTAGAATTAGGATTAATATTATTATGGAAGTGTCTATTATATTTAAAATTAAAATTATATACAGTTCTAATTTACAGATTCTTCAAACCATTGGAGTGTTTAAAACAAATATACGAACAGAAATAGAAAGAAATGAGGGGAAAAGTAAGTAAATAGTATGAACTGCAAGGAATTGCTTATAATATTATAACTTTTGAACTAATAACGGTACAAGATTTTAGTGGAGCTTATTTCTGAAGACAGAATTTCTGCTTCAGTACTTGGTTGGTTGAAACTTTAAATTGCTACTACATCAAATGGGTGAACGATGAAAACCTGCAACAGTAAATATAAGACAACCAAATAGATATTACAATATCTTCCGACATATATATTTACAATAACGTTCAAATTTTATAAACAAGGATAAATGTTAATCTTCCCAGAAAATACTTGAAACTACCGTTAGATGAAAAAATTGTTACTTTTTCATCATTCGTGAACTGCACTAAAGAAAGGTCACAGGTGAGACCAAAGTGCCAAGTTAATAGCGATGTACCTTACTCTAAGGTGAATTTTGCTAAATTTGATTTCTCTCCACGTATGCAACTTATGTTTTGGAGTACTGCAGCAGTTAAATATATCGGCATGGGGAACGTTGACAGTTTTTTTCACATTTAAAATTTACTGCTAGTCTCCTATTTTCAGAATGTGTTTTATACAAAATAGAGACGTAGTACAACATGTGTGGGACAATATTTCTACAGGATTATTAGAAAGCAGTTTCACGCTCGTGTTCCCTCTCAACGCATCATTCCTAATTTTCGTTCTGAACTTTTATAACCCGAAACATTTATATTTTTAGACTGGCGTAGCTTTTTGTGTGTAATTTTCGTCCTCCAACGTTAAGTCATATCGGCCGATGAATTAAATGGGTGAAATGATTCTCAAATGAGCCCAGGGTCCATAGAGGTTAGAGTTACCTGACATTTGTCTTTCAGAACAAGAGAAAACCCTGGAAGAAACCTTATCCAAATAACTCAACCTGACCTAGATATGAACTCAGATCTTCTTGAATAAGAGGCAGACGTGCTACCATCTACGACACCAAAGACGGCCAGGTAGCCCGCCTCGATAGCGTGGTGGTAGCGAGTCTGCCTCACGTTCAAGAGGTCCCGAGTTCGAATCTCGGTCGGGGTGAGTTCCTGGGTAAGGTTTTTTCTTATTATGAAAGGCGAATGTCGCGTAACTCTAAGCTCTATGGACCCTGAGCGTCATTTCACCCATTCCATTCATCGTTCGATATGACTTAACGTTGTTGGACGTAAAATTACAACAACAACAACAACAAAAAAGCCAGCTGTTGGCTTTGTTATAGTAGTTACTTCATCACAATTTCTTGTAGTCATTGTTACAAATATGATATTTGTTCTGTCTAATGAGATTATAATACTCTTTTATTCTCATGTGTTATTTTCTGGTTGGTATTCTCTATTACTTTGAAAATATGGTGACATGTAATGCAAAGATATTTCAATCATACGGACATACAAAACAATTGCGGATAAAACTACTTCAAGCACATTTGATATACATGTATTTAAATTTGATTACATACAAAGGTTCAATACGCACTTATTACTCAATCCTTAGCACCCATGCTGATTTCTTTTGTTCAATTATTGATCATCTGTAAAACTTCCGTATTGTAGTTGAAAGGTTCTTCTTGCCTATCTAACATCACTCAAAAAACTCAGCCACTAAATTTTAATTACTAAATAAATTTACCAAAGCGCTTACTACAATATGCAAAGGATGAGTGATTTAATATTTTTATATTCGTAATATAACAATAGGAGTCAGTATTCAAGGCTTAGTCTTAACTCTTTTGCATATAAATAACACATATGAAGGTAATTAAAATTGCTAGAACATA
Source organism: Mantis religiosa (assembly GCA_030765055.1). NCBI lineage: Eukaryota > Metazoa > Arthropoda > Insecta > Mantodea > Mantidae > Mantis > Mantis religiosa. The sequence continues at coordinate 305,471,459 of CM060948.1, read as the reverse complement.
TTGGGAGAAAATACTTATTACTAGTGTGTTAGTCAAGCAATGTTATATACGAAAGATTGAAGAATATGGACATTGTTTATGTGAAAGGTTTCAAATAGAACATTTCTCCTGTCAGTAATTTACGAGGTTCTACATTTTATGTGGAATATACGAGGAAGTAGAGTGTCAGTTTACTTGAAATATATTATTCAATTTACCAATTCTACTTACATTATACCTATACCATCAAGAATATTATGGTAGTGAATATTTGAAGCTTTATTTCTGGCAATCATGATGTAAAAAGTAGATTGCAGGCTTTAAGATATAATAGAAATTATATAAAGGGACTATTGTGCTTAGAGCCTGCACTAAAACTGCCAAATGAATTATCAGATAGGTCAGCTATGAAGTTATTTTAGAAACAGATAAATGTTTACTCCTATATTGCAAACGAAATTTACTAACGTGTAATAAAAGTTTTCCTTTGGCGATAATATACTTATTATTTTGGGATCGAATACGCTAAGACTAAAATAATTAGAACTCAAACACGACGCGCTTTGGATGTTAAAATATTGCTAGCAGCAGCTATAGAAAATTTAAGCAAAAGAAATGCATAGAAAAGCAGTAATCTTATGTGGAACCGATTCTAGAAATTCTGTGAAGACAAATATTGTAAAATTGACCGCTGTAATTAACAAAGATATTGCATTTACTCAACATGAATCTGGTTAATACATTCTTATTAATAAAATCAATTAATCATTTTATAGATCGCAGGTGTTTGCTTGCTTTTGCCAAGAATGCATCCTCATCCACAAAGCAGAAACTGAGTACCGCTAAACTAGCTAATTTCGTATTAAATAAACTGTTATTATCAAGCAGAATAGCTTATATAAAACAGTTTATTTTCAGATTCAAACTCGTGCATGTTTCCATAAAAGGACGCTTCTGCTAATCTCAATGAAACTGTCGGTAAATTATCGGCGCTCCTGTTGATATTTCGCAGCAAATATAGTAAAGCCCGATTTCACCTACATATGTTAAGGCTTAACACGGGTTTAACAATAGTTATAACAAAAATTGCATTTCACCAACAAGTGTTAGCCTAACACTAGTATTAAATCTATTGTTAAACTAATAAGTCAAATTTCTGATGTTAAGTGCCTAACAATTGTAATTAGTCAAGATAGCGGGCGTGAGCTCAGCTGTTGCTGTCGATTTGCTATATTTAAGTCTGTCTAAATGACATTCGTAATAGAGTACGGCCTATGAGGGGAAATTATTTTGAAGAACTGTTGAAGAAAATTTTCTTCAGAGTTATAGACTGTCCAAACAAGTTGTCATGAAATTTGCTGCGGAAGTACAAGAGAGGTTAGAACATGCATCGAAAGGAATATACCGATCTCGCCTTTGCTTTAAGTGTTAATAATTTTGCGATTTTATAATTCACTGTCCACCTCCCGTCTTGAAAAGTTCAACTCACTCGTCACTTGTGTTTCTTCGCACATTGTTTTAAATTTACGTAATACGTTTTATGTTTCCAGTAATGACACATGCATTTGAATTAAATCCGTTTCCAATGTTTTCCCACGTGACATCTTTCTCTTTTACATTCACCACATCCGTCCTATTTTCTAAGATATCCTTATATTGAGTCGTCAATTCAATTAACAATTCTTTCTCCATCGATGAGAAATTTGTCTCACGGCTTTTGTTTACAATTTTGTTTGTCCGCCATTTTTATCTGTTTACAGACGAAAATCAAAACAAAAGCTAATCGCAGTAATTCAGAAAATAATACGACTCATCCATAGCCTCCTACAACTTTAATATTTACAAGTTTCTTGGCGTTAACACATGTTTGTTAACATTTTCAGACAACAGGTTGGTGAACTGCAAGAAATTTAGCAGCCTTGTTAGCGCCGTTACAATTGTTACGTTGCATTTGTTAACGTCGATTTTAACATCTATTGGTGAAATTGGGCATAAGGGTTGTGTTTAGAACGTAGGTAAAATACGTACATGTTTTAACATATGCTAACAGAATGTCGAGATTCCATCACTAGGGCACGAGAACAAATACAAACTCATAGGTGTATCATCATTATTTCTCTAACTTAAGAGACACTTGGAAAACACTGGATGATAAAAGATATAAACACCAATGACGACCACATCTTTCACTAACTGGAGTGGAGTTCATTGCTACCCTGCTTCCATTCAGTAATAATCGATTCCCATCCAACGTTAAACATTCAGAGACATCACAATCCCTTCCCCGCGTACATTACATGATAATAGTCGGTGCCCCTTTACTGCTTGTGATACCACTCTAATTATAAAATAAATTACACAATCTTCCAACCAGTTTTAGATCTTGTTTTTGAAAGCAATGAGAAAAAGGCTAACGCTGGAAAATTTTCTCGGCGCAAATTGTGCACCTATATGTATATAAAAATTATACTTTTTTCTGAACTGCTTTAGTTAGACTTTTAGAGAAAATTTAAGATACACGACTTCTTTACAACCGCAAAAGAAAGAAAAAATAACTAATTATTTTCAAGTGCGAGCAGTACCTACATATTTTTAAACTCACTTTCCCAAACAGTAATTACCTCTTCAAGACACGTTTTTATGTGTGCGATTGAATTATGCCGGGGCCTAAACTTTAATCCCTCAATACATTTTCTTTGTGATTCCCCAAAACTGTTTGTTACGAACTTCTGTTATGGTTTGTAACCAAAAGCATGTCGAACGCGCAGCATTTGTATATTCGTGGAGTTGACAAGTACACGCAAATCTTTCAAGTTGGAAAAAAACCCACTTCATCTGTACGATACTTTTTTCTTGACTTTTTCTGTTTTACTTCTTGAATTTTCTAGGGACAGTTTAGAAAGACAATTTCAGTCTGAAGACATATTGTAGAACAATATATTAATATATACAAAAAGACACTTTACAAAAAATGTAGGCGGATTTTAAGCACAGAATTTACTTTTAAAATTGTATTTTTAGTAGAGAATGAAATGTCAAAGCTGGCTTATAGCATGGCGCTTTTCAACACTCTCGATTCTGTAGTAGCTACATGAAATTTGTTGATACTCTACCTGCCCAGACTTATCCAGGTTCATATTAAATGATCGGAAAAGCAAGATTTATTATGTTACTTTATATTTCGCGTAAAAGAAAACAACAGATGACCGTAAAAGCCATTGGAATGTGAAATATCAGACATTTTAAGTGATAACTCATTATTCGTTTATATATAAGGAACATGAAATATCAACGCCATGAAATAGCGACCTTCACATTTAAGAAAGTCTGATTTAACGCTTTGATTTAGAGTATTATTCCCATATCTATAACGAATTGTGTAAATGTGTAATTAGTTTTATCTGAAAAAATAAGACCTGAAGCTTTCCTGGCGACAAATACGCTCACTTTCTTCTAGGGCAGCCAACCAGGTGAAAAGATGATTAGATATCAACGTTTCGGGAGTGACCATCTCTCCCATCATCAGGATATTTATAAAATATTATAACCTCAAAATGAAATACTGGATATAATACAACTATAAACAGAGACAAAACACTATCAAAGTTCGCGTTACTGAACAAAAGACTGTTTTCGGTAAATTAAATGTCAGGCCAGAAGATGGCGTGAGTATAGAAAAGTGTGTCAAATAAACGTAACTACTTATCTTGATTATCAAGCTGTATTGATCTTTGCTTCTTAATTCGATGGATTTACATTTTAAGGCCGGTTTCCAAGAGTAGCTGAACTGAAATTCAGCATCACGATTAAGCGTGCTCCTTTCAGAGTAAATCGCCAAAGCTTCCTTAATTCTCCGCTCCCCGTAACTGTTGCATTTTGCCAAGATGGTCGTCTCCCGAAAATTGGCTCTATGATCGTTATCAAAACAACGCTCTGCCAGCCCAGACTTCTCAGGTTGCATTAAACGAATGCTCCGTTCATGTTCGATTATTCTAGTAGCGATGGTCCTTCCGGTTTGTCCTATATACGGTGTCCCATATTTACAGGGAATGCGGTACACTCCCGGAACTTGGAAATCCAGTTTGTCTTTCACTGGTGTCAACAGATGTTTAATCTTCGTAGGTTGCTTGCGGATGGTCCTAATGTATTTGGCGAGAATTCTGCTGATTCTGCCGGATAGATAGCCAGTAAACGGGATAACAAGATGATATCTAATCATCTTTTCAACTGGCGGGCTGCCCTAAAATAAAGATAGCGTAGTTTTATCTGGATTAATAAAAAGTTGACAGATATATAAACTTTCATTGTCTTTAGAAGAGTAATAGGGACATTAATATGAATTACAGAACTTCAGATACGTCAATTAAACTCCTTACGTGTTTCTCCGTCCTGGCACTGAAATAATTCATTGAGATGCCCTAAAAATATTTTTTTGAGGCCCGTAAAAAGGGTAATGTTAGGAAAACTGTGTGTTTATATGTATGCGTGTACATTTGAACAGATAACTCAAGAGCAAAATGGATAGTTATCTATCCTCGTTCTTACGTTCGGCATTTTCTAGGAATGCGACATAAAGGCTTTTGCCAAATTACTTCCACTACAAATTATACTTTACATGAAAGATACATCAATAGTTCCAAGGTTTTAATATTTCTGATTAGTATATCACATGCTTAAATTACATTTGTGGGTTCAATTTTTACGAATAATCTACGAAGTCCTTTACATTTAGAAGTAGCTTGTATAACCGGTATATCCTAAGGGACAAATAAAACTTAATGCCCAAAACACTTGGTTTATTTAACATTTTTATAGTTACATCTCTATGTATAATGAGGTTATTAGTGTCTTACATCCTTCTAGATAGAAAACTACGCATTTGCAACAATGTTACTATTACGTGTTTCAAATGGGAAGAGCTTTCGCCGCCCGCCTCGGTAGCGTGGTGGTAACATGTCTGCCCCACGTTCAAGAGGTCCCGAGTTCGAATCTAGGTCAGGGTGAGTTACTTGGATAAGGTTTTTACCGGGGTTTTCCGTTATCCTTAAAGGCGAATGTTGGGTAACTGGAAGCTATATGGACCCTGGGCTCATTTGAGCTTCATTTCACCAATTCCATTCATCGTCCGATATGACAACGTTGGAGGACGTAAATTACACACACAAGAGCTTTCGCCTGTAGCGAATCAGATGCCTTAGAGCTTTCACCGTTGTCACCTCGTTACCCCACTCCTTTATATGTTCCTCTCTCTCGCACACTCGCGAGTGTTTCGTGGAGCTAGACGTAAGGGAACGGAAACTGCATTTTTCAAAGTTTTATAATAATGCGGCTGTTGAAATCACAATTCCAACATGGATATTCGTATATTACGCAAATGTTTTAAATATTTAGTTTAAAATTAATTATAGTTTATGAATTACTGATTTTTCTAATCCAACGAAAATACCAGTGGTGCATCCATATAGCTGTGAATGTTACTTACGTTATGAGATAATTCGTCATTGTCATTATTTTCAACGTGTGAGTAGTGCAACTTTATGATGATAGGTTCCAAAATCGTTACGTGCTATTTCTTTCCAAAAGTCGTCTTCTTGTAGTTTATCTGATGTCTCGCGCAGTTTTACCAGTCTTGTGTTCCTGGTCAATTTCTTTGTGAATAAGTCATTCAACGTCAGTCAGTTTAAAAATATTATTTCTGTTTGCAACATAATTTGAGCCCACATTAACTCAATTGGATTGTTCTAGCAGTAGTAATGGGGCGAAGGTGGATCGTGTCTCATTGCTCCAGCTGATATACTTTTATCATGGAAGAGTAACTGAATAATGCTGCTTTGAGCTCTAGAGTAAACAGAGATTACGAACCATTCATAAACAAAGATATAACGTGACCAGACACGTTCTGCCAGACTAGCAAGAAGTGAATCGTTTCCTCTCATCGAATTTAACAAACATCTTGACTTATTCAAAATACATATTCCTTTTTCCACGACCTGTCAAATGTTTACGTTTCAGATCAGAGTAATTTAAAATATGCGTTCACGCATACATGCCAAGCAATTAATGATACTCATTACAGTGCTTACGTCACAATGGAGTATTATAATATAATGTTATCTACTTTATTTATTTGTATTAGGAAAACTATTTGAGCTAAAAATATGAGTTTTTATCGGTTGTGTTAAATATATTACTCTCTCCTTCCTCGTGGATCAGTTTTTTCAAAATCTGAATTTTTATCGTAGCGCGAATAGTATTTATTACATATTGATTAGTTTGGTGCTCGTCGCACACCATTTAGGGAATAAAAGCTAAACAAACATAAGCAATAGTGATTGGAGAAATTTAGGCGAGTACAACGCCTACGTTTCTCCCCATTATTCTTTCATTATTAAGTATATTACGGCAGTGTTATGACTTATTAAGGGGATAAAATGAAAAAAGAGCATACCTTCCAACATATTGTGTAAGAAGTTTCAAGTGTAAACTCAGGTCACTAAAGCAAAGAAATACGAGGGCATCCGATGAAACGTATCCCCTCTTTTTGAACACCTTCTGATGTCTCACTGGAACCTAAGTTTTATAGGGGTACACTAATCCGAATGAATGAAATGAATGAGTAATGTTGAACACCCGGTTTTACTATATGCGGTACCGTAGTGTAGCAAATATATTGGCGAGCAAAGAGTTCCACGTTGGGGTGACAGTTTGATACAATAATAAGGGTAGCTCAGGGTTAAGCAATGAGGTATATCTCAGGGTATGCGTGGATATGTATAAGAAGTATAGTTTTAATGACACTGGAATGCCCGTTTCAAACTGTTTTAATGACTGCTTCTTTTTATCTGAACATCAAACTTTAAGTTGCCGATAAAGAGTTACCAATATCACTGTTTAGAGTTACTATATGTGAAATTATTATTACTTGATAAAACTTAATTCGTTCTTCACGTCGATATGAACCGACAAATATCTTCTCCCATCACTTCTGGTCTGCCCTCGACCAAGGCAGAAGAAGACTGCCCTAATCGGCTTCACGCCGAAGTCTGCTGTCCACAGGTGCGCGTGGGTGTATGTGTGACTCTCACTTTCTGGAAGCCCTCTTTATTCAACCAAAGATTCCCCTTTGTGACTATTTTGTCATGTCATTTTTAAGGGTCCGAAGAATGCCTATTCAAACATTCAAGTGCTACCCTTCAAAACTCTGCTAGGGACACTGTTCCATACGTTTCTTTTGTTAAAACAAGTATTCAAACCCGTTTCTATTCAACTCAACTGCACCTGCACGCGTTCCACACAAACATACATTCCTTTGAAATCCAACACAACTCTTTATACATCGCATCCCTTAATTTCGGAATCAGTAGGTGGTGGCACTGACGATGCCTACATGAAATGAAGGAGCATCGGTGAAATGAAATGACGGGGAAAGCCGGAGATCCCGGAGAAATCCCGCCCCAGCGCCTGGCTGTCCACCACAATTCTCACATGCGATCGCCTAAGATCAAACCCGGGTCGTCTTAGAAACAAGCGGTCTAACCACTCGGCCAAATCGCGGCCACCTAATCTGAAGGTTATTGCAAGTTTTATAGTTTTCCTTTTCTTTCTTACTTTACTATGCTTTTAAAAATGTTTTGAATAGTTGAAAATATTTTCTGAAACGTGTTTTAGATTCAATTTCATTTTCTACATTAAAACTGATATCGTATCTTAAATATATGAAATTATCCACACTTTGACTCTCTCGAACAATTTTAAATCGGTCTCCATATTTGCCTTAAAAAGCCGTTCCTTTATTCTTCTTATCTCTTTCTTTCCATGTCATAATTTGCATAACGCGTTGAATTCATGCAAGGATTTCTTTAACACTATCTGCATTTATGTATATTGTGAAATAAATGTTCTGAAACATGAAATGTTCTGAAAATGTTCTGATTTATAAACGTTCTGTCAACTATTCATCTTCCTGGACTAAGCATAACAGTCAATTTATTTAAAATTGCCGTCTGTATTATATATAAAACATATTAGGTGATGCGATTGTCCTACTCAATGTAACTCATAATTCTTCATGTTCTTATAAATCCAATGTCTATAATTATCGTAGTAACTGTATACAAATTATTCAAATTTTTCTTTATTATTTCAAATAGGCATGCGCATATCTTTTAATAAGCAACATGTGCAGTATTTTTGATGCTAAGTCAGTTAAAAGCTTTATCAATCTCTAAACTCAACACATTTATCTAAATTGGTTTCTCTTCCTTTTCCTATACACTGTTTCAGTGCAAAGTGCTTTGTTAAAGCATGCCCTTCCCCTCCTAAAACAAAATTTAATTTCTTATATTATAGTTTGTGTTATATTCTATAATTTACTTATTATTGTTGTATTTTGCTTATAATGCTGTTGATGAAGCAGATCCGCACCTTTTTGCAAAGTATTTTTCATTATTACAGTGGTTCAAGAAATAGGAATGCTACATATCTGCAATATTCGAGGTCTTTCTTCTCCTTTTTCTTTGTAGTTTGTGTCCTCCAACGTTAACTTATGCCCGCCTCGGTAGCGTGGTGACCGCGCCGTACCTCAGTGGTTAGACTGCTTGGCTCTCACCAAAGCTGCCCGGGTTCGATCCCAGGCGGCCACAAAGTGAGATTTGTGCTGGACAACACGGCGCTGAGGCGGGTTTTCCCCGGGACCTCCGGTTTCCCCAGCCATCTCATTCCACGGGTGCTCCATCTTCATCTCATATTATCAGTGTCACCGCCTGCGGTGTCGTATGTAATAAAAGCGGGCGTTAAATGCTACACATTTCATTTCGGTAGCGTGGTGCTAGCATGTCTGCCTCACGTTCGAGAGGTCCCGAGTTCGAGTCTCGGTCAAGGTGAGTTACCTGGATAAGGTTTTTTCCGGCGTTTTCCCTTATACTTCAAGACGAATGTAGGGAATGTAAGCTCTATGGATCCCGGGCTGATTTGAGCATCATTTCACCCATTCCGTTCATCCTCCCATATGACTTAACGTTGGAGGACGTAAATTACACAAAAAAAGTTAAGTTATATGGTACGAGGAATGAAATGGGTGAAGTGATGGTTAAATGAGTCCGGGGTTCATGGAGCTTAGAGTTACCCGACATTCGTCTTCCAGGATAAGGGAAAACCCCTTAAAAGCCTTATCCAGGGAACTCACCCTAACCGACATTCAAACTGGGGACCTGTTGGACGTGAGGCAGTCACTCTACCCTCTACGTTAGCGAGGCGGGCAATATTCGTAGTTGACACATTAGGTTGCCATATTCTATTATCTGCTTATAAATGTTGACTAATCTAGGGAGCTTCCTGTCCTTAGTGGATTTCAGTTCATCTAATTCATTTATATGTTAGCCGTATGTTTTTATAAATTACCAAATTTAAATGGTGTCAGTAATTTTGAATTTTACATTTACTGAAAGAGAAATGAAAACAACTTTAAACCTCTCATATACTGAATTTCAAATTCTCAACAGAGAACATACGCAGCAAAGTCGTTTGATAGTTCTGGACAACCCTGGTAGTAACATCTTCAGGTTATTTGAGATGAGCGAACTCAGCCTGCGGGTTGGCATGGGTTTCTGTGTTTACATCGCAGCCCATTGCAGCCTGCTCCCCTCACCCCGACCCAAGTACAAAGTTCATGCCCAAACAGAGCGGGCTGCGTTATCACGCTTAGCCTATGAGACTCTTCTTTGCCTTTTCACCCCTTTATTCTACAGCTTCGTTAATGGATTACAACTCTTTCATACTTTTTATCTCCATATCACATGCATTTACAAACCTGAAGAGAGCGTACATTTGGCGGTATAAATAGTTAAAATGATTCGAAGGGTACAGGAAACTTAGGAGTTCATTGCAGTTCTTTGTTTTTTCTACCTGTACCTAGAAGGTAAAGAAATTGTTGTATTCCACCGAACATTTCGATACCTTTATTTCACTGGAAAAAATGCTTTTAGGCTTCCAGATTAAAAAGAGAATGAAGTTTTGAAAATAAATAATGTGTGTGTTTGTGTGTGTGTGTGTGTGTGTGTGTGTGTGTGTCCCTATGTTCGTGTTTTTAACTTTAAACCGAAAACTCGGATGAACTCGGTATTTAACTTCAATGCGACGGAAAAATTTTAAAGAAATGCGTCTGCCTCAACCAACCAATTATATGGAACACATTTCGAAATGTTTGATATTGTCAGATATTCCTTTAACAATTTTAATTACATTATTATTCATGTAACATATTGAAGCGGTCCGGCCCGTAGCAAAGCACGTCAAGCTCTTCCTTGTGCTCAACGCCCCACAGTTAAGGATTGGTGGCGTGCGGAGGTTAAGTAAAGGGAGATTGTAATCGGTTCGAGGTGACTTGTAGCTTCCTCATGAGAACGCTCATCTGTACATCGGAGTGGGTGCGTCCTGACTGGTTGTGGGTTGAATGTTTACACCTCGAATCTGATAAACAGAAGTTTATTATTGTCCTTAGACTCCTTTGTTCGCCACCGTAAAGTCGTTGTCGGTGTGGTTGCTGTGTTTAGCGTCACTTTCAATATTGTGATGTGAAGAGCAGGGGCAGTGGCACTGCGTAGTCGAATTGGATATACTTATCGTCTTCCCTATATACTACTCTTTGCACTAACTCTCACTGGAGCGATTGTTAGATATTGCACTTTGTCTCTGTGCATGGCGCGGAAGTGTACTTCTTAGGCGGCACCGAATATGCGTCCGTCTCACGTAGAACTCAGGACCGAAGTGTTCTTACTAGCGAAACCTACTTTCTGCCATCACTTTGAATTACCCCCACTCTAGGTATTTCTCGGAGTTTGCAAAATCACATGAACAAATATCAGTTTTCTATTGGGTGGTAACTATCCCCACTTAAGATCAGTTTTCAGAAATGGCAGTTTCGGACCTGATATCAGAGACGCTTTCTCTAGCGGTCGGCATACAAAAATTTATGCGGAAGCATGCGTTCGGCACGTCGGTCAAAATCTTATAGCCTGTTGTCAGAAGCACGCATGGGATTTAAACAATGGGTTGGTTTCCAACTGGGAGACACCAAATTTGCCTTGAGGGCAAAAGAGATAATAGAGTAGAGTTGCTTGTTTACAGGGATTGTAAAGGGAGTTTACTGACATTCGTAGAGTGGCCTTGTCACTGTGCCGGTCCCCGAAGTATATGCTAACATTATGACAGATATCTATTCTTGTATACGTCATTTATTTATATTTATTCCTTTATTTATGTTAATGTCTTTCTGGTATCAGGTTATATGTCGTCTAAGTGTTCCTAGGTGACAGGAGCTGCGTCAATATTTACTTCACCGATAAGACGCACATCTTGAATTTTCTATGGACAGTCTAGGAAGACTATTTCAATCGGAAGACATGTTGTAGAACAATATATTAATATATACAAAAATACACTTTACAAAAATGTAGGCGGATTTAAAGCAAAGAATTTACTTTTAACGTTGTATTTTTTGTAGAGAATGATTCTCTCGATTCTCTCGATTCTGTAGTAGCTACATGAAATGTGTTGAAACTCTACCTGTCCAGGCGTATCCAGGTTCATATTAAATGACCAGAAAAGTAAGATTTATTATGTTACTTTAAATTTCGCGTAAAATAAGACAACAGTTGGTAGTGAAAGTCATCCGAAAGTGAAATATCAAACATTTTCAGTGATAACCTTTTCGTTTATATTTAAATGGTCATATAAGGAAAATGAAATTTCAACGCAATGAAATAGCGACCTTCATTTTAAGAAAGTCTGATTTAACGCTTTGATACAGAGTATTATTCCCATATCTATAACGAATTGTATAAATGTGTAATTAGTTTTATCTGAAAAAATAAGACCTGAAGCTTTCCTGGCGACAAATACGCTCACTTTCTTCTCGGGCAGCCAGCCAGGTGAAAAGATGATTAGATATCAACGTTTTGGGAGTGTGCATCCCTCCCATCCTCAGGATATTTATAAAATGTTATAACCAAAATGAAAAACTGGATATAACACAACTATAAACAAAGACAAAACACTATCAAAATTCGCATTACTGAAAAAAACACTGTTCTCACTAAATTAAATGCCAGGTCAGGAGATGGTGTGAGTATAGAAAATTGTGTCAAAGGAACGTAACTACTTAACTTGACTATCAAGCTGTATTGATCTTTGCTTCTTAATTCGAAGTACTTCCATTTTAAGGCCGGTTTCCAAGAGGAGCATCGCGATTAAGCGTGCTCCTTTCAGAGGAATCGCCAAAGTTTCCTTCATTCTCTTATCCCAGTAAATGTTGCATTTTGCCAAGATGTTCGTCTCCCGAAAATTGGCTCTATATTCGTTATCAAAACAATGCTCTGCCTGTGCAGACTTCTCAGGTTGCATTAAACGAATTCTCCGTTCATGTTCGATTATTCTAGTAGCGATGGCCCTTCCGGTTTGTCCTATATACGGTGTCCCACTTTCACAGGGAATGCGGTACACTCCCGGAACTTGGAAGTCCAGTTTATCTTTCACTGGTCTCAACAGATGTTTAATCTTCGGAGGTGGCTTGTTGATGGTCCTGATGTTGCATTTGGCGAGAATTCTGCTGATTCTGCCGGATAGATAGCCAGTAAACGGGATAACAAGATGAGATCTAATCATCTTTTCACCTGGCTGGCTGCCCGAAAAGAAAGAAAGCGTAGTTTTATCTGGATTAATAAAAAGTTGGCAGATATATAAACTTTCGTAGTCTTTAGAAGAGGAATAGAGACATTTTTGTGAACTGCAGAACTTCAGATATGTCAATTAAATAAGTAGCTTAACACGTACGCTGCTCATTATTTTAACTTGAGAAACTGACGAAAGCAAAACGCGCATACAGGACAACCTCCTAGAGCAAGAACACACTGGATACTCCTTACGGGTTCCTTCATCCTGGCACTGAAATAATGCATCATTAGATATAATAGTAGTGAGCTTAATACTGGTAATTCATTTTGTCACTTATTCTTCTTCCATTTATAAAATATTGAAGACGAAGGTGTGATAGAAATAAATGTGCAGGAGTAGCACATCATTTGGCCGGGTGCCCGAAATATAGGAAATTAGATGTCTATGTACGAGGCGTGTCCGTAAAATAAGGTCCCTAATTTAATTACATATAGAAAACATGTTTATTCCCATTGTTTTCTCTAATATTGTTTATTTTCATATTTCTACGTTCTTAAAATGTTTTATTTTACTATCTATCTTATGCTTATCGAAGTAACTTGTCAAAGTAACTTCATTATGCTATCCTTGTAGATACAGGCAACTGCAGCGGTAGTCAAATCCGATGGCTTTGCCTTGCTTCTTTGTTCAAGAACATGAATAATTTATCTTAATATCGTACTCACCTCTAACCTCTTTTTGCATACATCCCTTCCTTCAGAGCAGCAGTTACCGCAGCTACACCTTCCAGGTTGCCGGGTGAACAGTGCCACACACTGCCCGGCAGTCGGCCCAATTTGAGAGCTCGAATTCTTTTCTCTTTTTTTTTTTTCGTGAGGAGCATAATGTTAGTTTTTACACAAGTTTTCTGGCTTTGCATTTCAGTGCTTTCTTACTGCCCATATATATATATATATATATATATATATATATATATATATATATATACACACATGCCCGAAGCGGGACCCCAACCCCGGTCCTCGCGTGGCAGAACGCAAAACACGACGGATTGTGTATCACAGAGGTAAAGGACTTGTCAGCATACGCTTTTGGAAGGTGATAGAATATTCGGATTACGTCATTAGATGCCTTGTTTATTCCAGAACCACCTAGTGATTGTACAGAACAGTCCCGAATTATGAATGAGGTATTTAAGGAAGTGACGAGTTGTAAAAGAGAGTGAGTCGTGAGTAGCAAACAGTTGTAAAGACATGTAACAAGAGTGTTTTAAACAGTGAAAGTTGAGTAAGCTGTTTCTTATTGTCATCGACCTTAGTGTTTTTTATTGTGATATGTGATGTAATTCTGCTGCTTCGTAGTGTGTTTCTACGCAAATAAAGAATATTTAGAAGTTCGGCATATTGGACTTTTAATTCTACGAACCCACAAAGTCACAATATTAACAATACATGTTCACCACAATAAACCCCATTACTTTTATAAACTCTGTTTTTGATTTCGTGGAGAAAGTTAGACTTGATCCTCCTATTTCATGCGTATGTACGAGGCGTAGTGCTATTCTGAGAGCATACGAGTGTGGAGACATGGTCACTAGCGACTCAAGATATTATCTGGGGAAAGAAACTATACAGTCTTATGCTTATAGCATAAGTAGGATAAATACATATATCTTCTTTTACCTTGCGACTACAGTAATTATATTTAATATTTAACACACTAGGACTGAAATGTTCAATATTGTTATATATAAGCAGAGGCAATAAATTAGTACTATCCAAATTTAAAATCGTCATTTATAAGCTGTTCGCATATTTTTCTAATTCTATTTTAGAATATATAATGCCTAATAATTACACTTTTTGAATACCTGTAGCAGCTCTTTAGAGGTCTAATTCCCAACATACTTATTAAATACTGTGGACATATAGTAGTAAAAGTATGTAAAAGTTCCAAAAATTCAATAGGATGGGATAGAATCTCACAGAGGGGATCCAGAACGTCAAACCAGACTTGATCTGTTGTGACTATGCTTCAAGTGCGGCAACTCCGAGATGAAGGATGAGGTGAGAGGAGACAGAGGGCTGCCGAACAAGGAGTTACGACAGTGAAGAGGGAAGGGTCCCAACTAAGTAGGAAACTCCCAGTAGACCAGTACAACACACCGTTGTTCTGAAGCGGTTCACCAAGCTTGCTCGGTGTCCGGCAACCATCCCATCGTAGGAGAAAATGGTTTACTCAGAGCATATCATCCTACCACGCACCGCCGACTCCCCAGCACATCTACCCTGAAAGAGACCACAAGATGAGAGACGATGAGAAATGATAAGAGATGAAATGGAGGGACTGGAAGTTGGGGTGATACATTAATCTACCCAGCATTCGCCTGGCGACTCGGGAAATCCCCCGAAATGCCCATGGGTCAGGTAGATCGGCCACGGGAATGGAACCCAGAGCTCCCGAATGCGGGACACAGATGAAACAATCTCATCCATCCCGCTAGATAAAACAGCAAAAGTTATATAGTTCTCACGCCTACTTCAGATGCCATTCTAGCTTCATATTGTGACTTTGTGGGTTCGTAGAATTAAAAGTCTAATTTGCCGAAATTCTAAATGTTCTTTATTTCCGTAGAGATACACTGTTCAATTCTCACGTAACAACATTACATCACCAATACAACACCTTCTTCCAAGGTCGATCACAATAACAAACAGTGACAGCAGATTACATCTCTAACTCTCGTTTCACAGCTGGCTGTCTCTCATTTCACAACTCTGGCAACTCACTGTTTTACAACTACTTTGCGAGCCGTCACGTCCTTAAATACATAGTTCATAACTCTAGATTGTTCCCGAACAATCTCTATTAGTCCAGAAATTTCCGGAAGAATAAAGAAACCAAATATTCTATCACATTCTGGAAGCGTAACTTAATCTACGCCGGCAAGTCCTTTACCTTAGTTATCTCAGCTCGTTGGCGCTCGTTTACAATAGTCGCGCTATCATTAACTGCTTAGCAAGGATCATTATTACCAGGAAACTTTATCTGCCGACTGTTTTCTTATTTGTGACGAAACTTTTATGCCTGTTGCCGTGACAATATCTACACTGTGTACTGTACTTGATTAAAGTTCCTTAAAGAGTTTCTCTTGCACTGTTGGTGCACACTATGCAGCATCTTAGATAATACGATATCTTGAGCGAATGGCAAGGTTAAATATTTCCACTTTCAGACCAAACCAAACATCGCTTGGGCTGTTTAACAAGGTTATAGCTTGACTATCAATTTGACGGAGCTCTAGCCTCTACATTTATAACGATTGGCCGCTTAGCAAGTAGTTTCCGCTTACTCCATTCCCCAATTAGATCAAATTCATCTGCATATCAATTTCTGGAAATAACTTCTTAGACACTTCTTTCTTCTGAAACGCTGCAAGTCTTACTTTATATGTTCCATTATTCTACACATCTACATATGGCCCTCCTCGGTAGCGTGTTGGTAGCATGTCTGCCTCACGTTCAAGAGGTCCCGAGTTCGAATCTCGGTCAGGGTGGGTTACCTGGATAAGTTTTTCCCGGGGTTTTCCCTTATCCTTCAAGACGAATGTCGGGTAACTCTAAGCTCCATGGACCTTGGGCTCATTTGAGCATCATTTCACCCATTCCATTCATCGTCCGATATGACTTAACGTTGGAGGACGTAAAAAAAACGCCTACATGTGAATTGTTTATAATCGTTTTCCTCAATTCGTCGCAAGACTAGGTATACAATGTGAAAAGTCGCACTCTATGCAAAGCACGTTATTGACCTCTTCTCCGCTAACATTTCTTTAAAGGTCTACAGACGTTTTATGCTTCTATTAAACTTCCACTGCAATTACCATCTCATACAAGCAGCTTCTTCCCTTCTTCTTTTATGCCTATAGGTATTTAACAAATGTTTGTATACATATTTATATTTCAATTAATCTTCTACTTTGGTTAGCAGAAAGACTTATTCCTATTTCTTATCGCTATTACTAATATGACACGATATTTAAACGTTTCCAGATATGCAGCAAGATAACATTTCAAATAATAGCAAAAATATCGAGTGCATCTGAAGGTATATCACATTGAACTGCGTTAATTAAGCAATATTTTTTGTTTTGTTCACGAAGCTAAAAATATTAATGCCAAATCATTTGCTGCTCGTGACTGGTGCTGTTCCATCAGTCTTGCTATTGGCTTTTATCCCTGAAAGGCATGTAACCTTGCATGACAGGGTCCGCTCTCTTGCTGGGTACAAACAAAACCATGATGCTTTTAACTTCATTGTGTTGATGACGTATGGAAGCCTTGGGGTAGAGTCGTACGTTATTTACGCTTCTGGCAGTATCTGTCTATCAGTTTAATAAAGTTGCATTGGCATATGTAAAGACTTTATAGGGATTACTAATAAGCCATTAATTAAACTTTTTACTAATATGTTGCGCCCTCAATGAAATAAAAAGAGGGATATTCGAAAATAAGAAAGATATATATTTCAAACATTTATTTCTTCCATAAAATGCATTTAGTCAGAAGTGTGTGTGTGTGTGTGTGTGTGTGTGTGTGTGTGTGTGTGTGTGTGTGTGTGTGTGTGTGTGTGTGTGTGTGTGTGTGTGTGTGTGTGAGTGTTTGTGATTTCGGGTAGTAAAAGTATTTAATTTGTGTATTTCGGGGCTACATCTTGGCAGATGCTGTGAGCAGGTTTCTTAGTCATTTTAGTGAATAAAACACAAGAAACAACTGAGCAGCATTAACATGTATGAAAATGATAACTTACAGAATTAAAAAAACTGACATACGGAATATATATTATTATAAACATCGGAATAGCGATATATTACCTTATTCGTATAGTTTAGGCTTGGCATTTTGTGACAATTGGTGTCATTTTCTCTTTCCATCTTGTGTGATGGAGCTGGTTGGGCCTTACGGCGACCAAGAGTAATATAATAAAAGCACCTCGGATGTTTGGAAAACAAAAAAACAATATGGGAACGTGTTGAAGCTATTTTCCTTCCAGTGGCAGCCCTGATGCTTCCATACGTTTATGATTGAGAAAAATATTTTAGCCAAATTTATTTTTTTTACTTATTTTAATAATTTAGAAGCATTGATTCAGATTAAAACATTATGCCCTCACAAATGTAATGTTTTATGATGATGTGTGTTACGTATTTCCCAGGAAATATTTGGCGAATTAAATATATATCAAATTAAAAAAAATATATATATATATATATATATATATATCATTGGTGAGATCTTTGTAAGTGTACGCTATTTTTTAAATAACTATTTAATTGTTATTGTGGTTGCGCAGCAATGCTTGGAGCGAGAAGCCCGCCTCGGTAGCGTGGTGGTAGCATGTCTGCCTCACGTTCAAGAGGTCCCGAGTTCGAATCTCGGTCAGGGTGAGTTACCTGGATAAGGGTTTTTCCAGGGGTTTCCCCTAGCCTGAAAGACGATGTCGGGTAACTCTCAGCTCTATGGACCCTGGGCTCATTTGAGCATCATTTAACCCATTCCATTCATCGCCCGATATCAGTTAACGTTGGAGAACGTAAATTATGAAAAAAAATGGAGCTGTTCGCTATCTCAAGTTTCGACTTGTAGGAAAACGATAAATTCAAGGGCTGTAAATAAATTTACGACATATTGGTTATATTTAGTGCAATATTTGTCATTGGTTTTACCAATATTAACTACTAACTTGCGATGCAGCGTATCTTGCGGGCAGCGTCGGCTATAGGTATAACGTAAACAAAACTAACACACTGTAACAGGTGTATTTTGACATTTAATGCCGTCCTTTAGGCACACAAGCCCCAGCTTCGGAGCCTTAGTAACCAGAATGTGCCAATGTTCAATGTGGATAGCATACACCTGTGTTCTCATCTGCGTCTTCTTGAACAGATTAGTTAATGTTCTTGCTATACTAATGACAAGCATGCATTAAGTGATTTGATTGGTTTAAAATTGGTTTTAGCTTACACATGTTACATGCAAAATTTGCTATTGGTTACTGATAATTGTTACGTATTATCTCTTACGATGTTCAGGCCGCGCCGTGGCTCAGTGGTTAGACCGCTTGGCTCTCACCAAGGCGGCCCAGGTTCGATCCCTAGCGACCGCAAAGTGAGATTTGTGGTGGACAACACGGCGCTGGGGCGGATTTTCTCCGGGACCTCCGTTTTCCCCTGCCATCTCATTCCACCGGTGCTCCATCTTCATCTCATATATCATCAGTGTCACCGCCTGCGGTGCCGTATGCAGTATAAGCGTGCGTTAAACACTACACATTTCATTTCATTTAGAGAGCCTTCCCTTATCCTGAAAAGATGAATGGCGGGTAACTGTAAGCTCCATGGATTTTGGTTGCATTTGAGCTCCATTTCATTCATTTCTTTCATTTCAGAACGTTAATTTAAAAAACGCACAATGGGTTTTAACATTCCTACTACTCACACAACCATCTTTAAGCTTCAGTACCTATTTCGTATTCGATTCCGTAGATAGTATTATGACGACGGCATTAAATAATATTATTAAGATCAGAATGGAGGCCGCACCGTGGTCGAGTGGTTAGACGCTCGACTCTCACCATAACGGCCTGGGTTCGATCCCAGACGAACGCAAAGTGAGATTTTTGGTGGACAACATGATGATGGGGCGGGTTTTCTCCATGTCCTCTTCCATCATTCCACCAATTGCTCTATCATCCATTTTTCTATTTCATTTTACCCTCATACTTACATCCACTTCTCTCACTCTCATCCCTGGCGTTGGGCTGGCCTCTCAACCCTGATTCCTCTAGCAGGCTCAGTGCTTCGGCTGCGTCAAATCGTTAAATATAATTCAGATAGGAGCATATGAACAGTGAAAATAGTAAAAGCATTGTATATGTGTATATAACATTCAGCACGGAGGCAGACAGCACAGACTTTGCAAATTCTCTTTTATCAACGCTCATTTTACCTTTTACAATCTGCTTCCGAGCGATACCGCTTTAATATTTCCTTTATATGTGCAGCGATATATTAAATATACATTTCTTTGTACCAGAAGTGAATGTTGTAGGTCATGGAGAGGTAGCATTGTGCTATGGCTTTGTACTTAACTTTAAAATGTAATCTCTATAACGAGTATTTTCATACACGCATGCATAAATCAAGGAGTATGGAAACAAACTTCATGTTAATGTTTTACATAGAGAATATAGTTAATTTTTACTTTATAATATATGTAAAAAAGTGGCATATTGGCGTATCGTATAAAAGGGCCCGTTTCAAAGTCATATTATAATGATTTGCCACGATAAGATTTTCCTTAATACTGAAAAGATAAACTTTGTGTATGGGTTCTTTGGACCTCAGAAGTTTTTATGTGAACACTCATTAGTAATATTTATTACTTCATTTACTGTGTCTGTAATTCTGAAATTTATAATATACGTTAAACTATGATGAAAAGTAAATGCTTATATAGCTGAGGTTTCAAAAATATTAACCAACAAGACTTTGTATAAAATTTGAGATGACAAACGAATCATTTTTCAAAGCCACATGCATATTTGCAACACATGGTTGGGAGGCATTGAGCTCTTAAGTTTCTTTATAAAGTTTATAATAATGGAATCGTTAACTATCATCGTAAGTTGATAGATTAACTGCACCTGATTACGTCTGTGAGCGAACATCTGATGAAAGGCTGTAATCAAGCCGGTAGTCGATAGTTCGAACGCCTTATATAACTTAATGCACAATGTGTAGCTCTTGTTGGTTTGGTGGAGCTTTCTTATGGGGCTTATGCCCATTCCTTTTGAAGCACTGTATATTTATGGCCTCTTTTAGAGTTCATATCATGCTTTTCCGGAAGTGGGTTCCCCTTTGAAGAACAAAAGGTTTGCGTATCACGTAACATACTATTATGTGTTTCAAATGGGAAGGTGTTTGTCCTTGAGCGCTACTAGGTGAGCAACCAATCGGAGTCCTGCGGTGTTGTATTGCATTCCCGCTAAGTGTTGTGTGACGGAGCGGCAAACTAATCAATCTCTAATAAATACTATTCGCGCTAAGACTACATTCAGATTTTTCCAAAACTGATCCATGTGGAACGTAGAGAGCAGTGTATCTAACATAACCATGAAAACTCCATATTTTTATGTAAACTGTTCTTCTAATACAAATAAATAAACCAATATTACCTGTATTATAACAATAAATCGCGACCTAAGCACTGTATGAATATCATTATTGGCTGGGATGTATGCATGTACGTATATTTGTAATCTCTCAGAACAGAATCGTAAATATTTGAAATGACGTGATAAAAGAATGAGGCAATTCCAGCGAGAGGAAACAATCAATTTCCTGCTGCCCTGGCAGAACGTGTCTGGTCACATTACATCTTTTTTCATGAATGGTTCGTAATTTCTATTTACTCTAGAGAATTCAAAGCGGTTGGTGTGTATGTATGTACACATACATTTAATTACGCAGAACTGAAATTTAAACTGCTGACATGACGCGATAAAAGAATTACTTTGAATAAGTCAAGGTGTTAAATTCGAGAAAGAGCAAACACTTCATTTCCTAAATCCTTTCATGGAAGTGTTGAAAACAGTGTTGTTGTATAAATTAAATTAATTGGGAGTCGATTAATGACACAAAACAACACTTTTAAATTTTCCCGGATCTAGTCTCTGAGGCCTTCCCTCTATCTTCAGCCGGACATCGACTGATTCTCATTAGTGTAGCTGGCAATATTTTGACATCGGTCTCCTCTGGTGGCGGTTCGAGGAACTTACTGAACAAATCTTTCTGGGGGATGTCGAAATTAAATACTTTGTTCCTATTTTTTGAAATAAAGATTTGTTCCCATGTGGACAGTTCTTCTTTTCCTGTTGTATGTTTTAGTAATTTTGGTTCCGGATTTATGTTGTGGTTTTTTTTTCAAAAATGCGCGGCAACTGCTGATTTTTCTAATTGTTTGCATTTTATTTTCCTAAAGTGTTCCTTTGCTCTTGTCTCTAAATGTCTTTTGGTTTTTCGAATATAAATTTGACTACAGTCACAGCATTCAATTTGATATATACCAGATTTTTTGTTAGATGGAATGGCATCTTTGATGTTTGAGCAAATTAGGTTTTTGAAGGAGTGATGGTTCACTGGAGCTAGTTGAATGTTTTGTTTTTTGAAGACATTTTTTAATTTATCAAAGACCCGTGGATGGTAAGTGAATTTTTTGAAGATTATTTTAGTTTCTGTAGCTGAGAGGGTTGTGGTTTCCTTTAGTAGTTTCTTCTTATTTGCTAAGTTCATTTTTTGCCTACTAGTGATTTGGTAAAGTCATTTTTCTGTGCTATTTCAATAATTTTGTTGAATTCTATTTTGTATTCTTCTTTGTAAGGCATGCATTTTTTGTTGTTGTAATTTATCTCCTCAAACATTTAGTCATATTGGACGATGAATGAAATGGGTTAAATGATGATCAATACGTCCGGCGTCCATGGAGCTTAGAGTTACGCGACATTCGTCTTTCAGCATAAGGGAAACTCCCGGAAAAACCTTATCCAGATAATTCACCCTGTCCGAGATTCAAACTCGGGACCTCTTGAACGTGAGGTAGACATACTACCATCTACGCTACCGAGGCGGGCTGTTTTAAGCAATGACCAGCTGTTAAGAACTAGTCGCTTTGTGCTGCTTGCGTTGGCTTTGCATGGCCAGGAGTTAAAAATGAACGACTTGTCATTTAAAAAGTATTCCTATTCGACAACTCGGGCAAAAAAACGAAATATTTCCGAAACAGTTCTTTCCACACACAAAAAACAATGTATAACTTTTTGTGCAGAACGATTTGGTCTACCTATTTCGGTTTCAGAGTCATGCTAAAATAATCCAGAATGTACAGACGTCTGAGGAATTCTCAGAAAGGTCAAGATATGCTTTTAATTTTTCATGAAAATAACTTAAATATAGTATAATATTTTAGTCAAAATCATTAAAACCATTTTTGAGAAAATCTAACTTCTCGGAGAACGTTCCACGTGAAGACTATACTTGGATGGGGTAATTTTGTTGAAAATGCCCGTGTAGCATTCTTGAAAGACTTGGATACTCACACAGACACACACACACACACACACACACACACACACACACACACACACACACACACACACACACACACACACACACACACACACACACACAACACACACACACACAACACAACAAAACACACATGCACACAGAGCTTTCTCTATAATTATTTTTATTCAAGCAAGCTCATAACTCCAGTTTTGGGTTTTGGGAGTTCCATGGAACTCTGGGCAACGAATTTTTGGCTGGAATGCAATATTTTCTTTACTTACTGTAAGTCTATACTAACTAAAGCCGTTTTTTCTCTTTTCTGTGTACAATCTTGGTTCTAAGTCATCTTTAGTGCGGTCTTGCGCACTGATACATGTAGCGTGGATGGGGCAAAGTGGATGGTAGATCTTAGTCAGCTGCTTACAACTTAAAAGTTCTAAAATATTAAGGAATACGCACCGTAGGGAAAGGAAAGTTGAAACATCGGTACCTTTGTTACCGATGTATTTTCAATATAAATAGTCGCAGCTCAATATGCCACATCAACGTGAAGTAATCTGTTTTAATTGTAAGGTTCCACAACATTAAACGTAGTCTGATCTTTAGAGTACAATGTAAGGGACTTCAGAAAATGTTCCTGAAAGTATTTGCTTGAAGATATCGGAATTTCTTAATAGTAAATATAAAGTAAATTAATGATTCTTCCTGCTGTTGTTTTTCAATTTAACAAAACATTTGTCTAGTATCACGCTAGCTAAAAATTATTCTTGGGATAGATCATTTATTGCAATTCTTTGAATACTCCAACTTAAGTATTTCTTTTCTTTTTTCTTATTTGTTTTCCTTATTGACAGCGTATTGTAATATGGGGAAGGTAATGGAACATTCAGTGCTGTGCATAGCGAATAATTTTCTCACTGTATCAGTTCTGAGACCTTTATGTAAAACACAATACAATCTTAGTCGATTAAATACAAAATTATCTTATAAAAGTAACACGTATTAGTACTTAATGATGCGTTGTGCTTCAGTTTCTGCAAAATATGTCGTATTTAAATACTGTTGAAAGTCTTATTAGCTTATAATTAAATGATGATGATAATAATAACAATAACAATAATCAACAACGACAACGACAATGTCGCCCAACAGCAGACAGGAAGTAATGTAGGTATCCCCTTTCTTTATCCTCTCAATACCTGAAACATAATCAATGGTTGAAAAACATAGGGAGTTTAATAAAAAAACGCATATGGCGTTTGTTGACTTTGAAAAAGCCTTCGACAGGGTAAACCGATGCAAAATGTGGCAAATATTGGAAGAACGAGGATACCCACAACAATTAGCAAAAATGATACAATGCTTCTACTTCCAAACAAAAATAACTGTGAGGAACAATCGTAAAATTTCTAAAAAAATCTTACTAATCATGGTCTCAGACAAGGGTGTACTTTATCACCTATAGTTTTTAGTATTAATATTGACGACCTAGTGTGCAAATGGAAGCA